>JACSYO010000228.1:252500-337500 GCA_016806645.1 Ophiodon elongatus | reverse complement strand
ACCTTAACTAGACATTTCTGGGCAGGAAAATTAGCTGAAAATCCATGTTTGGCTCCCTGTACGTGTCGGGATAATTCCTACGTACATGTTCCTGAACGCATTACTGTGCATGTGTGTTCATAACCAATTTTATCCCACTGGTTTGTGCATGTTAAGTGTGTTTGTGAGAAGTGCCTGCGACAGGTAACCAGGAATTATCTGGTGGCTTGTTCCCCAGACAGACTGAGTGCGTACGCAGTGTGCAAGGCTAGTAATTGAGGGAGAGAGGTTATACCATGTTCGCCTTATTATTATCATTAAAGCGAGAGTTAGCTCGCCGTCTGAGGCCAGGTCGAAGAGGGAGCTGTTCCACCAGACAAACTGATGCTTACAAGCCTTCTGTTTGTCCCACGTGTGCTCAGTGAATCAACTGCTGCCTAGTAGCAATTACTGGCCGGCCATCACTGCAAATAACAGTTTGTCTTTATTTGACCTTCACGCTGAATCTAAATTTTTTAAATTAGAAAATAAAAGGTTGTGCTGATAGTCTCAGACATCTCTCTCCTGCAGCACTGTTCTCTGTGTTTTTAATAATGTCAGTTATTAGCCCCGTAGGTTGGGCAACCTGCAGCCTCTCAGTCTGATAGACAGTGAGAGCGGCTCAGTTCCCAGAGCTGAGAGCCATCTGGGAGTTTCTGTGTGTGACAAACTGTACCTGTGCATCAGCTCTGGACTCTTTCAACACCGAGCAGTGCTGTGACAGTTGTTCAGCTGTAGATGTCTGCATTGAGAGCCTGAAGGAGGGGGAATAAGGTGCTGGTGGGTTATTCCAAGATACAGTTCTTTAATATATTTTCTTACTTCACTTTTAAAAAAACTCGGAACGTCCCGAAGAGACTTGAAAACCTCTTTTGAGAAGGATAACTGGCCAAGATGGCAGCATCAAATGTTACAGATAAAACAATACAAAAGCAGCTGACACACAGACAATATTCAAACCGATGATAAAATAAGTAGAATACAAAAAAGACACAATTAAATTGAATTCCGACAGATACTGTATATCAGATTCATCTATTTTAATTCCTTTTGTAGGTCATTTCGGGAGGCAGAAAACATTAAGGCTTTATTTCCCATTTCTTTCCCGTATACTCTATTTCATGACAAAGATTAAATTAAAGAAAAGGGGCCGGATGAAGATCCTCGAAATATGTCAAAAATCATCATTTCAAAACTGAAACTGAGAACATCCTGTGGTATTTAATTTTTTTGATTTTGTTTCTCAGTTCCAATAATTGCTTCTTTAAAAACAAACATTATTTTCTTCGAAAACAAAGATATCATTCTTAATATTATGTATCTTTCACAAGTCAGGAGGGAGACAGAGTTCTCGCCACAGACTGGCAAACCAAACAAAACAGCAAGCAAAACAGCCCCAGACTACAGACAAAGTTTTATCAATAAAGATGTTCTTTCTATGAAAATAATCACTGCGGCCAAACAAAACACGGCACAGGATCTGGAGTTGTTGTCGGAGGTTTGCCAGCAGACGCTTATGAAGGAAACTGTGCAGCAGAGGGGACAAGGATGACGCCACAGGGCCCTTTTCCCCCTAAATGTCCCCCTCCACCTGTCCCAGTCTACATTCCAGCAGTATGACCTGCTCATCTGTGTCCCCTACAGGGAGAGTCCAGAGGGTCTGTCTGATAATAAGGGATGATGTGTCTGCCAGCTCAGCTCCCATGTGTGATCAGCACAGGGTTTTGTCGAGTGGGGGAAGGGTGAGGGGGACAACAGCAGAAAAACAGGGAGATTAAAGCGCACAATAACACTTTTTTTTTTTTTATCATTTACTATGTCCATTCTACGTGTGAAAATGAGCAGAGCAAGACCCCCACGAAAACAACACTTTGGAGGAAAATAACACCCTTTGTTCCCTCGTCATCCTTTAAACAAGAAGTTCACTTGAGAAATATCAAGAAACACGTGTTACTTCCCTTTCAGCATGGCATCTTCATTATTTGTGAGAATTTAGAGTGAATTGGCAGTGTTTTCTCAAAGTTGTAGGGACTTTATAGGGAGCTAATAAGTGGCAAAAATTCTAACAATGGAAAGATTTGGTGAAGTATAACCTGAGGAATGGACATAAATGAAAAAGAAATTATGTCCAAAAACTAGCGTTGGTCTTTAAGACAGGAATGGAAAGAATTTAGATTTTTTTAAATTTATTAATAGCACATGGAAAAGAAGTAGTGTGTGGGACGGTGTGTGAGAGCAATGTGTGTGTGCGTGCATTTTGAGCACACAACAAGTGCCAAACATAACAGAGAAGACGAGAAAAACATGGTGGGGTTAGCTCACAGCCGGGCTTCCCGCTAACACAGTGTCACAAACAAAAAATGGGATGGTGCGTAAGTTGAGCAAGCCGGTGCGATTTTGTGACTATGTGTGATGTTATGCACTGTGCATCTGATAGTGAGCCTGAGAGGATGCACATATGCGTCTGTGTGTGTGTGTGTGTGTGTGTGTGTGTGTGTGTGTGTGTGTGTGTGTGTTGAAGTGTCTGCAGCTGTACGTGTGCAATGAGCAAAAACAGTACGGGGAAATTAATGAGGTATGTGTAATGGCTTGCTGCTCTGCTATGTTCATTAGGCTACAACGCATGTGAGCGTGTGTCTGTGTGTTTGTGTCTGTGTGCCGGAGTGTGTTTGCTTTGCTTAAACACAAATTCCTGGGAAACAGTAGGAGGTACGGAAAGTATTCCCTGCACAGCTTTTGAGGTTCGGTTGTCAACATTGTCAGTATAACATCACCGACAGTAACACATGAGACCGATGCTGACACTGTCGTGGATTACCCATTTGTTTGGCTCGATGGACCGATAGATCGTATATATCCTTCTGCTGCTGCCTCTGTGGAGTGTGACGTAAATTTTGGGCCTTGCATGTTTTGTGGTGAAAATATGTTATTCAGAGAAGGAGTGCGAGCCAGCATATCTTTTCAAAATGTTCCCACTGTGGTGCAGTGGCGTGCTGGAACATCGTATACTGTAAATACTGTGTGTGGGCCATTCTTTTCCCAGTATCCAGGCAATATGCAGTGTGTTAGCTGCTGTCTGTGTCTCCCTAAGTAACGTTAGAAGGTACCCTACAGCTGTTTTGATCCAGAATGCTTTGCATGAACTTATTTTCTACCTCCTCGTATATCACTTCATTCCCATCCTATTACCTGGTGTTTCACATATAATCATGAAGTGATTGTATTTCCCTGGGTCACTAAGGTAATTGAGACATACTGTCCTTATGCAACATATAGTTCAGGAGAGCAGGGAACCATTGAGGTAGAATAATGCATAAAATATAATCCATAACATAGTGAGATTTTTCCCCAAAGGTTCTGTGGACATACAGTAAATAAAATCATAATGTGCTGTGACACATTTGGCAAGTCCTATTCCATAAACAAGACATACTTATACGCTGAGACACACTCTTTCTCATGCGCCAGATCATATAATAAACACCATTTTTACAGCCTCAAAGCCAGGTCGTCCCAACATCATTAAATACACGGTTCTTGCTAGAGAAGCAATTATGTCAACATTGTCAAAGTTGTTTTCCATATGAGGCTGTATGTTTCCTTATGTACCCTTGGCTGTCCTCATGTGGCTGGGCTGACCTCCGGCACAGTTTACTGAGAGTTTCACTTCCAATGCGGTTCCCAAAACGCTTTCCGACACAGACAGCGGTACAGCTGGCCGCCCTATAGCTGACATTTATAACAGCCTCTCATCTGACAATGATTCACAGCACACACATTAAAGATATATATCGCACCAGATGCGGCAGTTGAACTGTACAACAACAACCAAGACATCAATGATGAAATATGTCATACTGAGCAGGTCAACAGGTCAAACAGCCTGAGGGTCGGTTGGGGAATGTTTCATTTTGTTCCCGTGCTTTACATTTAGACTGACAGTGTACTCAAAACAAAATACAATTTGGAATAGTTTGGCATCTCGGACTGATGTCAAAATCAGTGCTGCAAATGCCAGTTTACTCACTGCGACATGCTGGAGGAGCTTGCAAGTCAGTTAGAGCCGAAACAACCTTTAAGGTCCTTGGAATAAGATATAAATAAAAGTAAACATTATATATTTTATATTTGCTAAGTAAAAATATAATTATAATACAATATATATATATATATATAACATTATACTAAAAGTTAAAAGTAACTGTGAGAAGGTGGATGGACTTTAACCATTCACCAGTTGCAGGTGATCGTGTACTAGCAGAAGATAAATGATGCTGTCAAGAAGTTCAGAAGGCCAGCCTGTGTGCAAAACTATATGCAGTTTTCTTTTAGTCATGTGCAAACACAACTACATTTACTGCTTTTAGATTTAACTACTAAGCTCGATCTGAAGTTTGGAGCAGACACCACCAAGGCTTTTCAGCCTTTAGGCAACGCAATCAATGGATTCTGAAAAATCCACATTTTTCACATTTCTTTGTGCAAAATGACCCTTTGGCACCATCATTTGCATGAGAGAACTTGCGCTGCTTTATCTGATAGTGCTGCATCAGTGTGTATGATTGGTGGAGAAGTCGTTGCTGGCAGCAAATTCTTTTGAACCAGCCTTAGCATATGAGCAAATACCTGAGCTACAGAAACTATTTAGCTCCTCTGGCCGGCAGAAGATCAGTGATGTGTGTGTGTTTGGTGAATAGTGTAAGGTGGGACTGCAAATAAAAGTCCTGACCCCAGGCCGTGGAATTCCAAGGGTCGGTATTCGAGGAACATGCCCAGCCCTAAGAGAAGACAAGCCCAAATCCCCCTCTGGGCAATTTCAACCTTACACAACAGACACACACTCACACACAATACACACAACACACACACACACACACACACACACACACACACACACACACAATAAGCAGATAGTCCCCTACCCCCTTCCCTTTGTTGTTGTTGTTTTCTCTTCTACCCCTCTCACAATGGAAAGGCATCTCCACTCTCCAAGGGGCCACAGTGAGAGATCTGCTCAGTAGCGAAACAATAAACAGAATATATACTGGCAACACTCTGCAGCTACCCTGGACTTTTAGTCGGCTAATGATTCTTAGATACGAGGACTAGATGAAGCTGCAGCAGGAATAGTAAAAACACACACACACAAACTCTCCCTTTCTGTCAAATACAGTTGTTGATAAATCCACTCGTAGGCTGCCTTGAAACAGCATCACCCTCTTGGGACAGGGACCGTTTGTCGCTGAGGCCCCAGCAACATCAAGGCGCTCACTGAGTTGCTAATACAAAGCTCTTTTGAGCTTGAGCATTGTCTCCTACCCGGCTTGTTCTCTATGATTAGTCAGCAATCTCCTATCATACAAGGCCCTGGCCTACTTCTGCACAGGAATTTGACCTATGACATTAGTTGGCTGCAAAGAGGCCAAAGTCTGTCCGGCATGGACTTTATAAACTTCAGGTGGAACAATTTGAATGGTTTGGCTGTTTTTAACCTTCTCTATTAGCGATAGGCCCCCTTTCTTTGTCTCACTCACGAACAACAAAACACACAAATGAAAAGCATTTCCTGAAAAGTAATTAAATGAGCACAAAAGCGAGAGAAAGCATCAAAAGATGACATAACAGAGGCGTGATTAGAAACAGGCACAAGGTGGATGCAAACATTTTGTTGTGGTAAGTTTTTCTTATTTAACCATGACCAAAGGCTTTCAAACCCAAACCACAACCATAAACCTAAACCATACAGGGTATAGTTTCAGTTTCTTAACGTTAACCAAACCTTTGACTGCCTACCTCACAATAAACTTAATTAGGTAGCCATAAATGTGATGAACACAAGATGTCAAATCTGCACCGTTGTCACATATTCTAATTTGTGTTAGAGAAATACACTGTTTGCAGCACGTAATCTAGATCACAGAATTTGTGCTAATTTTCCGACATTTTCTGAGATCTCGATGGTGCACTCACACACACACACACACACACACACACACACACACACACACACACACACACACACATGCAGGGATGAAAAAGACACTGAAGAAGAGGGGTTAGAGGGAAGGAAAACAGAAAACGTGAGAACAGAAACAGGGAAGAAAGACTGATTAATCCTCCCTTTGGTGGAGTTCTCAAAACGTTTGATTCAACCGCACCCCCTCCCCCAACCTGTCTACTGCTCTGTGAGGTGGTTTGATGTTTCATTCTTTCTTATCAATAGCACCTTTGCATCAATTACCAAACAAAAACATCCTTCAGAGGGAAAGGGAGGGGGGAGTGCTGAGGGGGGAGTGCTGGGGGTTTTTCTGAGGGAGTGTGGGAGACAACCTCCTTGTAGCGCATTCCAGGCTTTTGTCATCCCTGGGAATTTGTTTCCTGTCAACGTCTTAAGCCAATAGATAATATGTTATCAGGGATGAGAGCAGCGTCCCCCCACCCCCACGTCACCCTACCGCCCCTCACCCCACGATGATAGAAGAAAATATATCTGAGGAAATACCTTTTAAGTGAGACGTCTCCTTTAGTGACAAATGGTTGCTGGTTTATGTGCGCGGCGGTAATCATTAAAACAGAATGAGGATATTCAATTGGTGGTGTTATGATCTAAAGCAAGAGAGATGCGAATTAAAAAATGTTCCCCCTCCTCCTCCTCATCTACAACAATGATCAAGCGGGCGGATAAAGTGAAGAGGCTGCCATGTTCTTACTTCTAAAGTGACATAAAAGATGTTTACAGATTTTTCTCTAATATGGATGTTTTGGGGTATTATTTCACAGCTATTTGGCCTAATTTATGAGGTGCTCCACACATGAGCTCGTTTGGTTTTATGATCCTGTGTTTCCCAGTGTCTGCACAGAGATGTGTGTGCCCTCTAGACGGCCAGCCTGGGGCCAGTAAACCTCTCTCTGTACTGGCAACCGCAACCATTCTCTCTAAATTACATCACCTTTCCAGATCCCAGCAGTGAAATTGACGCTCAGCTGCTGCTGAATTCACCTCATTTTGTTTCCTTTTTTGTACTTCTCTCTCCATCTCCTTTTTCTTTATAGATGTCTTCGGTTCAATATATACAATTTCATTGGTTTTTTTGGACTTGTGACCCTGGTAACACCCAAAGCAGTTTCTTAAATCAAAAATAACTACAAACTTACTACATTTCCCGCTTTGTTATATTCTTGAGATTCACAGTTTACTCCAGTGCAATCTATGTCCAACACCATCTCCTCCTTTTACGTCACTTCTCCCTTTCATCCCTCTCCATCTCTGAGACCAACTTGGAAGGAAGTGACTGTGGGTCAGTGGTATGTCTACAAAGTAAACAGTGGCTAACGGAGCCCTGAGCCAGGCTTATCAGGTCGCGTCTGTCTGATTGACCCTCCACTCCCTCTTTGTTTAGACGTCCTGACAGGCGGGTCACCACTCCACATCCTCCTCCGCCTCTGTTCCATTATTCCCACAATTTCATGTTGTAAAAGTGAAAGGCCATGTTTTACTTCTTTTCTTGAAAGGCAAACAAGCAGCCGGAGGTGCTTTTGGGGAAACCAAACACTGCAAAAAAGGGACTCGGGCTAACACCTGAGACACTGCAGGTCATGATGCTTAGACAAGCATCTCTTATATGTGGCTCATCCTACAGAAACAGCAGGAAAGGCAAACGCTAGAGAAAGGTAAAGGCATGTTGTGGGCTGTTGGCAAATATTTACGGCTCACTTGAAGGAATGCAGAGGAACGTCTCTATCAGAGGTTACTCGCCCCCCACCATCCTCTTTCCCCTCTGTGTGTGGCACCGCTGTGTTCTTCAGCTGTTCCCCAGGTCTGTCTGAGGCCACTGTGGCCTGTCAGCCTGTCAGATTAAAGCTTTGGTCTCCCATTCTTCCTTAAATGCCACACGCTTTGTTTTCATTGAGGAGGGGTGCAGAATGTGTGTGATCTCTTGTCGGCCTCCTTCTCATCCATCTCTGCCAGAAGCTGAGGGGGCACAGGGGGTAAATGGGGGTTCAGGCAGGGGCAAGGGGCAGGGTCACACAGGGGGAAGAGCAGGGTCAGAGGTTAAGCTAGGTTACCCCGAGCCTTTGCACTAGAGCACCGAGGACCTAGAGAGGCCTACCAGACACACACACACACACACACACACACACACACACACACACACACACACACACACTTCTCTGCCCACCAGTAATAAAGCCTTCCACTGACATTTTGCTCATGTCTGCAACACTGCCGTTATTCATGCAGAGTGTGGCCTGTTATTGAGTGCAGATGTGGGGCTGTAATGAGCAGCGGCTAGTGATGAACAGAGGGCTGTGCTGTGCCGAGACATGGAAGAAGAGAGAAAGAGAGAGATGAAAAGTGAAACTGATGAACTGAATGAGATGAGTCTTTTGTTTAAGGACTAGGGGAGATGAGGAGTTGAAGGGTCTTTTGCAGGTGCATAACATGTTGTTGACAGTCACCTGTGAGCTCTCAGTGGAGCTGTTTAACTGCATTTTCTGCTGTAATAACTGGGCATCCTGGTGTGTATGTGGATTACACAAACCGTATATATAAATGAATGGTCTGACGCAGTGTGCAAAAACGGGGGACCTCAGGGGGGTCCGAGACCCCTGGATTGACACTTCAGACCCTTGAAAGCCTCGACAGCAAAATGTTGGAGAACCTCTAAAATCATAAGACAATTATTTTTCACTTGCTTTTGTCACTAAAATGTATTTTAAAAACTGCCCAGCAGTTTTCATTATTCAAACTGCAAAACAATGAATTATATATATGAATGAGTGCGTGAGAGGATTTTCCGAAAATGTCACAGCCAGCCAGAGCTGCAACAGGTTGCATGACGCAAGCCTGTCCTTACGTCTGTTTGTGGGCCAGTTGAACCCCCTTTAGGACAAATTATATCCAGCACCTTTCCGGAGAACCTTGGTTATAGCAGGAAATTGTCTCTCTTCTTCTTGGATACCAGGACAGCAACTAGAAGAAGCCGAGCCAAGGCCTGTCTGTTGGGTTTGATCATGTGCATGTGTGTCAAAGAGAGAGAGAGGCAAGTGTGCAGTGTGTATTCTGTTGCAGGGTGTATTTGTGTAGTTGTGTAGTTGTGTAGTTGTGCGTAAGTGGCCTTATTTTTTAACGATATCAGCCGTAGTGATGTGCATGCAAATTGTTTACAGTCTAGTTGTCTTGGTTTGCATCCATGAAATCCTTTATATTATGCATTGAGTCTGTGTAGGACTTCAGCATAATACTGGACTCCTTAATTATCATTTAATTTCCCCTGTTAGAGCTAGGGAAGTATTTTTTATCAGTAATAGCCAGCAGATAAATGAGAGAGGCAAGAGTGGGAGTGAGGGGACACAGAGAAAAGAAAGACAATGCTAAAGAAAAAGGAAATAAATCTTTTGAGAGTTTGTTGTGACTGTATACTTTTTCCCTATGGACTGATGCAGTCCACACCTCGGTGGATTGAGTGCACAATGGTCAACTGCTGTGAGAGCCTTGTCTTACCCAATCAAATGGTATCAAGCTCAAAGGGTTCAAAGATCACTTGTCAGGGAACCTACCTTTTACACGTCTGCAACATTTTCTCACACTATTATGTATGTAAAAAGAGTTAAGGTAGATAAGATGAAATAGCATTTTTTTTTTTTTTAATGCGCTGAAAAATTGTTTTCATAGTTTACTGGATGCGCATGAGACATGACTTTGTTTTTCTAAGTAAATATATCCTCTTTTTAACTTTGCAACTGCACTTTTTAACTGTGAGATCAGCAAAATTCTTGCAGGATTTCCTCAGGAAGGTGAAACTATTGAGTAACTATTGAGGAGGCCATTTGAAAGTGTTTTCACTTCCCCAAAGGCTGTAAACTCATTCCCGCAAGGGATCAAGCTAAAGATAGTGTGTCATCCAGTGATTTATCATGTGAGACAATGAAATTCAGCAGTCGATTGATATTAAATCCTGTTCTGCTTGTTGCGTAGCAATCCATTCCTGTTTTACGAAGAAGATTTTTTTAATTTTTTAATCTGATGCAATCTGTGAAATCATGATTATCTCAAATTTAGAAAATCAGGGAACTCAACAAAGTGTATAAATTAAAGCAAATAGCAAAAAGTTTGGGGCACAAACCTTGGCCCGGTGTAGTTCTTATCAAACAAAATGACGAGGCAGACCGGGGTTCAGAAAAAATATCTTATCTATGTCTGTTCCACTTTTAAACTGTCTGCCTGACTGTCTGGAAAAACGTGAACATTACTCTCCATGGCGCCATGACACACACTAACTGTGAAGGCCAGCGTACAACATTGGACTCTGGTCAGATTCTATACAATCACATAAAACTTTCGAGCAGATACAGATGCTCCTGGTATTGAGTCTAATCACCCCTTGTGACATTAGTGATGATGACGATAAGAGGAAGAGGGAGGCTCCAGCAGCAGAACATCCAATAACAGACTGTGCACTTGTCTGAGCCTCTGTCCATGGTCCTGAACCACTCATCTACACCCATAGAACTAGAGCAAGTAGAACAGCCTGGCCAGCCATTTTGTCAACATGCCACCCAAACAGATGGTAAGTGCAAGAAAGGAGCAGTTAGCAATCTGAGAAATATGTATTTGGTTGCACCCAAAAAATTGGGTAAAATGGCCTTATTTTTAAGTATTTCAGATTTTACTAATGTCTTAAACACCGAATTATACTGCTATATATAAATATGTCACTTATTTATATCTGACTTTCTAAATTGAGGAAGGAATACTTGCAGTGACATGGCTGTTGTACCTGAGAGCAGAGATGTGCATATTCACTTCAAATCTCGTGAAAAATTCAAAACTATTTAAAGTTAAAAGTGTAATATAAAGAGAGCTATCTGTTTACATTACTATCTGGCGCAGCTTACCACTGTCTTCTGTCCTTTTCTCTCGCCTGAGCATGCCATCCTCCTTTGTTTTTACTGTCTCTTGAGCTCTCCTGAGATGTCAAAGTGTGCCGGGAAGAACAGAGCACTCACCTCAAATGGCGTTCACTCACATAATGCATGAGGAGATGTCCTCAGTAAACACCACAACAGGAAGGGTTTGAATCTACGAAACATCCTGCTTTCTGAAAGATAAATGATATACTGTAAATAAGTCATCTGGCCAGCCACTGTGACTAATGCAAATATGAGCCAACAGCGTACAGACGATGCTGCTAAAAACCAAGATGTTAAACTGGATCCGTTAATTAGACAAATTTTTCACAGTTTTTACAGAGTGCTGAAGTTAACAAGGAGCCTGTAACTTGCTGCGGATGTGCGTATGTGTCTTACTCACTTCAAGCCACAGACCATAAACCCAGAAAGATCCTGCTGTGAGCTCCTGACCTATGCCCCCTAATAAGGTCCACCTCACTCAAATTCACTCCTCATGTCTAACACATACTCAATGATCTTTGTTCTACTTTATGATATTCTAATAACTCCAGTTGGCCAATCTGTTAGAAGAAAATAAAACCTACAGTTCTGAAATTAACTCATTCAGCGAGCTAACCTAGTAGCACAAAGCACACCCACTGAGCCAAAAAAACAATAGCCGATTCAAACTAATATTGCAAAATGTACTTTTGTGACGGTTATTTTTCTTGTGTTTATGTGATTGTGGAATGTTTGATTTTTATTGTATTACCAAAAAACGTATCGAGCTTGCCAATCGCCTAGCTGTAGACATGTGTAAGTGTCACCGGACGTCTTACGTCACTTCAGCTTTCTTATTGGCGGATCAAATGCAAACAGAAAAAAAAGCTCTTGAAGGTATGTAGTTCTCATGGGAGATCTCCAGTGATAGCTCATCTCAGGGAGTCCACAAAACAGTTTGGTCCAAAAATGCACCGAGTGTCTTTGAGGACTAGAACAAACAAGACCTCCCAAGTAAAGCGAGAGCATCAGTCATTTCAGCAATTGCGCAAAAACGAACTATGTTTACGTTCAAGTGTCAAAGCCCTCTAGTGGCCATAGGAATTATAAATCTTATCTGTTGGGAGCAAAAGAGGAAGTACAGTTACATTGTTATAGAGCCACAAAGTCCCCAAAGGGAGGAGGTCGGGGTGAATGGGTCAATACACATTTCCTACTGACATTTAACGTTTATTTCTTTTAACCATGACCCCAGTTATTCCCTATTATTCTAACTATGGCAACAAGGAACCCCTAACCTTAACAAAATAATACTTTAAACTCAAACTAGGGCCTTTCCCTAACCCTAACAAAGTTGTTGTTGTGGATAAACCTAACCAAACCTCAACCACAGCAGAGTAAAATGAGAAAACTGTTTTATTTTTTAAACAGCCATGTTGTCCAGTCGATAGTGGCTTCAGGTTATTTGTATAGGAATAATCCCCTAATGGAGTCTAGACACTGGTGGGGGAGAAGGAGTGAAAAACAAGCCTAGCTGAAGATCCGGATGGATGTGATGTGGAGCAAGATTCCTGATGAGCTCATTAGAAAGAAATGTAAGACAGCCCGGTGTCAACACCCTCAGTCAGCTGATTGAATTGGAAGTGGGACATGAATAAAATCTCAACTACAAAAAGGTGCACTCAGTATAGAGCAGCTCTCTGCGATGTGTGTCTGCAACAACCACTGCTGTATTGTGTGATTGAATGAATACAACCCACAGTTGGCTAACCCCCATCTAGACACCAATTGCCAAAGGCATCGCAAAACACGTCATTCAAACTAAAAAATAAGCAGCAATGATTGCAGGCAATCGGCTCAAAGTTGTCATATAAGACACATTATACAATTTTTCAAAAAGTAAATTAAACTCCCCAAGCTGTCTGCCTGTGTAGCAACGGCGAAGTTGTGACGAGGTACAGCAGTAGTGTGTCTATAGATCTGGCAGCTATCAGCCACAACACAACACAATGCAATGCAAAATGTTACCCCCCACTGTGGGCACAGAGTAGTGGATAGGGGGTCAGAGATGCACTCATCAGCCGGCAATCAATGGCAGTATGAATAAAGTGTGAGTCACTGCAACCAAGAGAGGTCCTTGAGCATGCGATGTAATTGCATCGTTGTTCTTTTTGGATAGAGGAGACCCACTGACTTAAACAGCTGATGTCATGATTGACAGCCCCGAGAACTGACAGCAAGTAAATAATGAGTGAGCATGCGTGAGAAGTGATTGGCAGATGTATGAGAAATAAATTACGGGCTTAGGCATGCAACAGTATGGTCTTCCAACGACTGAACTTACGCTATAGCTTCATGTGGTAACTTAGCATTTGTTATGCTAATGGTACCTGGCTTCGCTCATCCCCAGCTGCACCTTCTTGTCCATATACGGTCACTTTTGGCTCCAAAACGGTAGTCCACACGTCAATGAGTGACATCACATTGACATCTCCACTTCTTATATACAGTCTATGTCTGTCTTTCACGTAAGATAAACCACGACAATCGACTCTGTAGAGATCTACTGTGTGATGATGTGAAGTGAAGATATAGTATGTTTGGAAGACAGGAAGCCACCGGGTGTCCCTGAAGTCTACTGTCAAGTGTTACACTAGAGGAGGCATGCGACACAGAGTCAGCAGAAGCTCAGTGTGTTCTCAGCTCAGATGGAGGCACATACTGTACACACGGTCACATCATTTTCTCAGGAACAACCAAACACCTCCTCTAAACCTTAACCATTTAGAGCCCTCTCGGAATTCAGCTGATTTCCGGGGTTCTTCAAGAACATCGTTAAGGGGAATAAAAATGCTCAGAAGTGACCCTTCTGATATCAGAAGCTCCAACTTGCTGTGGCTGATCACTGATTAACCAGAGCCTTGATAAGATCTGTTGGCTGAGCTGATAAGGCCTCTTGTGTCAAACACAAGGGGAGATCATTGACACTCGCACAGCATTATGAAACACCAACGCTTCAGCAGCAACCTTCCTTTTCGCAGAAGTGGAAGGTTGATTGATTGATCCTGTTCTCTCTTGCTATGTGAGATGTGCTACCTGACCATCGCTGTCCCCCTCTAACACAATAACCTTTACCAGAGTATGAATGGTACCTGATATTGTAAGGAAATTCTGCAAAATCAGAAGATGCATGTTGCACAGAAAAAAAGAGAGTGGGGCTTCTGTGTCTCATAATTCATAATGCTCATAAAGCATTTTACTTCATAATTCAAAATGCTGGGGCTGATGGGATGCTGGATGTAAGCATAGATGGTAGAAAGATTGTCAATCATAAACTGAATGGAACAACTTCATGTTTTATATGTTTACTTTTAACTAAAATAATTGTAAACAGCACCAAAAAAGAAAAGCTTTTGCATAGTTTGTACTAGGTTTATTCATCAGAGTAGCCGTGGTATCCATGTGGTTGCCAGAGTAATGTATATTGTTTTTAAATCAACAAACATCACCATAGTGACACTTTTTGTAAACTAAAGTAGTACCACAACTTCCATGTTTGTAATGAATGGGGACAGGTTTATAAAAAATAAAAATAAAAAGCTACAAGGATAGGTTGATATATTTTTCAGGTCTGTCTCAAAACAATATCCATATGTACACTGAAAGAGTTATTCTTTTGCTGTAACAGTTTTTACTGTCCATGCTGGCTATAATGAGGTATCTTCTTAACATGATTGCAATCTAAATCCTGGACAGGATGGACATTAAGGGCAATGCTGCTCAGTAACCTTTTTTGGCCCTGTGCTAAAACACTGAGTAGATCTGCCCTCGCAGCTCATGGCACACATTTACAGGTCTGTATTCTCTGAGGTCGACACCAGAAGCCTGGCTGTTATTCCTGGGAATAGGACGTGTGGTGGAACATGTCATGTGTCATGGCAGTGCAGCAGAGGAAGCTCAAACACAGAGATGCTGTCTGTGGGGCTGATGATTAACAGAGAACCAACCAGAAGAGGGAGAAGCCAAACTCCACCCTGACTATGATTGGTGCAGAGAGTACAGGACTCGGTCATAGACTCCATGAACCCCATACTCCACTGTCCAACTTTCCCTCCCAATGGACACAGACTTAGGTCTTTGATCAGATCTTCCAAAGCCTTCATTCATAAATTCAGTGGAAGTTCATTGATAAAAATCTTGAAGTAAGGTCTTTGTTATAAAGTTGTAAATATCATTAAAAGAATTCCCTTTCATAACATGGGAAAAAGATACAAAGATTGGAACAAATTTGACCACAAAAGTGTCCCAGAACAAAAGCAGAAAGCTGTACATTTAGAATAACTTTTGTAATAGTTACATTTTCTGCTAGATTGATAATTACTAATGATTTAAGAGTCCGTATCAGTGCTGATTTGACAGTGAGCTATAGTAACAGAGTGCCAGTGTTGTGCATCAACAAGCTAAAAGAACAAGATAATTGAACATGCTCATGCTTTCGGTGAACTGAATGTATCCGTTTGCAACTAATGTGAATGCGAGCGCACTCACAGGAGTTGGGCATGACTAGTGCAATTAAAGGAGTGGGGAACTCAGCGGTGTCTATTACATCCTCGCCTCCAAAGTGTCAAAAGTCAAGTTGACAAGTGACTGTTATAGTTGCAAGTGCACAGGGAGGGTCGAGATTGCGGTCATTACAGCCCTGTGCTCGCTAGACCGCATTTGTGCACGTGTGTGAACTGAGCTTTGAGCTAGCTCTAGTAAAGTGTGAACTTACACAACATTGCATATTGCCTTACATCTGGCTCAAACATTGTGGGAAAACATTCGTTTAATAGATGGTTTCCAAATATAAACTTTTATCAGTGCACCTTATCAATCACATTTCAAATTCCAAGTGCATCCGGTGAAAAACACTGGCTATGAATGACTTGTAACTGAGTTGCGGTCCTCAGACCTTTATTGGGTCAAATGCCGATGTATTTGTTCATTATTCATTTGACCTAATAAAGGTATTAGGACAACATTGTTAGTTAAGTAAATACAAGTGATTGAACTTACTTTATTGTAAGTGTGTGATAAAAAAACAAAAACATTTTCACATATTTATCCCTCCTCCTCCACCAACAAAGTAATCGCATTACAAGCTCCGACTTTGGCTAAAATTACATATTTACACAGCTAACAGCCATTACAAAAATGAGTAGGGCGTCCTCGAATATTAGTTGCCAGATCTTCTGCGTGCGTGTGCCGAGTCTGATAAAGGTCTCAAACTATTTGTCTGTCTGAAAAATGCTGTTTAGTGCCAGAATGTACGGAAGATATGTGGCTTATGGGAAATGGGTCAAATATTTACTTTTGTGGCTATGGCGCAAAAGAATTAGTCATAATGTGGGTTCACATTCCCTTTACCCATTTGAGTTAATCGATTCAGGACCTGCTGCTAGTTTGCAAAAGGGGCGGAGGGCAGTGGCAAAACCCATGTGACACTGAAAAAGGAAACTGACTCAGTGGGGTGTCTGCTCTGAACTGTCTCTACCGCCACCTGCCTCTCTCTCTCTATTCTCACTCTATGTCTAATGCACACATTCATTCATACATAAGATCACACAAAAAACCCTAGAATACCTGCACATGATGCACTCTCGTACAAGCACTAGCACGCCGTTCGTGCACACACTTTTCCAATGCAAACAGACACTTTCATGTGAATTTAAATTCCAGGCAGGGAGCAAAAAACTTTGCTTAGCACAGGTTGTCCTTGAACAGATAACTTTGTTTGATTTGGTAGATTTTGGACCTTAGGTTCAGAGATGGCCTGGGAACGAAATGTTATTAAATCACGTGGATCAACAGACTTTTTCATCATGATGTCACTTTACTGGCACTGTGCTTTGAATAAAAGAAAACACCAATTAAAGAAGTTGTTGTCATTTCTATTTATTGTTGAGATTATTGCTTAATTAAATTAAATTAATTTCAAAGTCTTTACAACTATACAATGGGAAGTTCTTTTTGGACATATTATATTTCAAATCAGATTACTGTGTGTTTCAGGGAAAAGTAAAATGTCTCTCAGTAAAACGAATCATCAACAGACATCAGCTGCATGAAGAGAGTAAAAGCCAACAGTCACCTGTGGTTTTGTGGCATTCACAGGCCGTCGATGCCCTCATTCTTTTACGGAGTGTATTACAACAATATTTAAAGATGAAGTCATCCTTTCCCCCAGTAATACTTGAAGATATTTGTTCAGCCAAAGGATCATGATATCATGATGTCACGCAGGATATGACCTCAAGCGGCTCGGATGACATAATTGCTATCACCTGCACGATGCCTAGACATTTCTGAGGCCGGTCGGCGTTGAGGGAATGATAATCATCCACGACATCATCATAACAAGAACACGCCACAAAAGAGGTTTTCGTAAGCACGTGAGAGTGGATTTCATCTTACTATGAAATGTGACAGAATTTCCTACCACCAACGCTGATGTTTCAACACTAGTATACAGTGCCAAAGGATTTCCATGCAGACTATGTCGTCTTTGGCTGCCTCTGGGGTTTTTGTCTGGGTCATATTGACCTGAAGTGTTGTACAGGCGGCGGCGGCAGCAGCAGCAT
The DNA here is from genome assembly GCA_016806645.1 of Ophiodon elongatus. Lineage (NCBI taxonomy): Eukaryota > Metazoa > Chordata > Actinopteri > Perciformes > Hexagrammidae > Ophiodon > Ophiodon elongatus. Next base: position 319,966 of record JACSYO010000228.1, on the reverse strand, counting down.
TAAAAGTAGGACATTTTCTTGTGAAAGTAGAGACATGGTGATGTGTCAGCAGAGTGGAATACTAGAAATCCATTATTGGCATTCCTGTTCATGCACGCTTGGAGACTTTAGGTGAAATGCCTCCTTGATTTCAAAGGCCACATTAGTATGCTGCCATCTATAGTTGTCTACACGGGACAGAGCTCTCCCCCTCTCCCTCCTTCCCTCCATCCCTCCCCCTCTCTCTCTTTCTCTCCCTTTCTCCTTCTCTTTCCCTCTCTTCGTTTCTCCTTCTCAAACTGTACACTTGATACAATGTATGTTCAGTGAAGGTCAAATAAATGATTCATCTGTTCTGGCTGCAACAAAAGAATAGAACCTACCAAATATCTCACAGTGTCCCGACCACTGCCGTCGGGTGTCACACAGGAGAGCAGTCTGGTCACACTTTCTTTTTTCTTTTTTGATGCTTTGATTGATGTTTTTGAATGGAGCTTCAAACGTCTGTTGTCATATTTTATGACGCTATCACCCTAAAAGTATGGGGAAAATATATTGTATTGGAACATAACTGGAATATATGGTGCTGTTAGATTGCTGCTAGAATGTCTAGCTTTCTATTTTGTTGGATTAAAACATTTCTATCTTTTTTCAGTAAGTTTTGACTAAGGACTAACACAATTATAGAGACAAGACTGAACGTCACGTCGCTCGCTGTGGAAAACCCCCACTCAGATGATATGTTGCCAGTAGGCCAGCTTTGCCAGTTGGAGGAATCTCCCCACGTTGACTTATGCAGTCTGTCGCCATGAGCGTCTCTGACAGGCGCACCACTTTCAGCCTGTGGGTGGCCACCTAAATCACCTTTCCCAGCGCCCTTCTGGTTACGAATGCCAGTCATTGAAACATACTCTGAAAATACACCATTCTACTAATATCTAGAATTTATTCGGAAAATACACTGTTTATATTTCAGATCTCTATTTTAAAGTAGATCCATTCAATTTCACGTGCTCGATCAAACTCTTCATGACCAATTAATAGATGGTTGATTAACCATTATCATCCCTATTATGTACTTGACGTACGTTAAGTATGTTATGTAAGTTAACATATATAATATAATAATATAAAATTACGTTGACTTCACATGGGACACGCACAGCTGTCTCCTGAGTGAAAGTCCTATATCTGTCTTTATATCTCAACTTACTTCCTCCTTTACTCACGTCATATTTACAGCCACTAGAGGCAGCTCTGCATGTGCAAAACTAAACAAATAAATAAATGTAGTAGAGTAAAAATATTTCTCTTTGTGTTGTGAATGAAGTGAAGCAGTAGTATAAAGAAGCATGAAATGAAAATACCATTGCAAAGTAGTAGAACCTCAAAATTGTACTTATACAGTATTTAAGTAAATACGCTTTTAGATTTTACCACTGAAATTTGCTTGCATGTCTCAGCAGGCAAGTTGTGTCCTGAGTGATAAAATGGGTGTAGCTTGTAGGAACCAACTTTTAATGGCCACAACAGTTTAAAACTAAAATAAATTTAATTATTCCACTTTGTGCAAAGTGAGCTAAAGCATTTCTTCATTTATGTTTTTTTTCCCTTTTTCTTAAACCCATCTTTAGTCAAGTCGGTGAATTGTTGAAAAAGCGCCTTCAATGTTTCTACTCCCTTGGAAAATACCAAGAACTGGTAAAAAAACATGGCTCTTTGACCCATGAACTTTGACCCAAAGAGAGCAAACAGTAATCATGATTACATTTTTAACTAGCCTTTGCTTCTGTTATCACATGATTCATATCTACATCTTGTTTTAAAAACTCTACCACATACTATTATGTGTAACGTCAGAACAAAAGGATGTTTTGCAGATCTCATGAGAAGTGTCTCGTCACTAGTGCATGGTGAATGGTGAATGGTGAGTAGGGAGCCGTTGTCCAGCCTAATTGCCCACAGGCCACATCAAGCGTCTGTAGTTTGGAATGCGTCTGCAATAGGTCAATATAATGATTCATAGTGAACTCTCTCTCTTTGATCAATGGATGAAATGAATTTAGCGCTTATAAGAGCCAGTTTTCATAAAATACTTTGAGGGCAAAACTCTTTCTGTCTTTCAGATGTAGACTTGAGAGAGCCCAAAAAAAAAAAACCTGCTCCGCCGCCGTGCCTTGGAACAATGGGCACAAACTCACCCAGGAGTGGTCACGCATGCCTCCTCATGGCTGCCAAGAAGGTCAAGTGTAGGTTACATGGATCTGGATGACCTCAATGATAATGTTACCACACTCTGCCCTTATATGTCCGACATATTTGTTAGGTCAGAGCAGAGTGCCGTAACCAACAAACAGTTAGGCAGCATTCATTTTGGTGAGAAAGCATGTAAGAAAGTAGTTTTTCAAGATCTAATGGACTTAAATGTTTGCCTTCTTGTATGTTATCTTACAAATAAGATGTTGACATACATTAGTTGAACTGGGCTTGTTTAAAACCGGTCTCATTGTTGATGTTTGTAATGTTTGTAATGCTCTCTAAAGCACCAAGTCTGTTTTAACAAAAATTAGACAGAGGCTATTACAAAAAAGGTAGAAGAGATTTTCCATTTAAAAAAATAAATAAGATGATACTCACTTGACTTAACACAAAGAAATGTGATTAATTGTTATATAAACATTTTGAATGAAACTAAAATTAAATTAGACCTCTCTGAGCATGTGCCATTTGATCCACGTAACAGGATGACAGGGAACTGGAGAGAGCACTCAGATGTTTTTTATGGGGCTTGCAGCATTAGCATACTAAAGTCCATTTGCAGATGGAACAACTAAATTCTGTGCACAAGTATTTCCTGAATGTCTCTATGAATAAAATTGTCCACCGCATTACCATTGCAGCAGACTTGCAAGCAGTGGAATTCTGGCCACATAAAAGTTACCATTATAGAGCTAAGGACCTCTCTCATCCCCGTTTGATGGAGCAAAATAACATTAACCGTTAGCCATAATGCCACAGCAGACAGGCTACTGTAAGCCGCGTATGTCAGTCTTTATTTTACAGTAGGAAGACTAAAGCCATTTCTGTCAGTCAATCTGTCAGTGAACACTAAAGCCACAGCTTGTATGTTGAAAACTACCTGTTAAAATTATCCCTCAAAGAAATGGCAAAATCTCACTTTCTTTCCCAAAACGCCACACACTGTATAAGTACTTAAAGTCAAGTGTTGGACGGTGGCAACAAGTGGTGACCTAATGGTGACATCATCTTATTTTGACAGTTGCCCCATTTAATGTGGAAACGATTAAAGAGGAAGACAAAGAGGGATTTCACCCATTACCCATTAAAGTTAACCACCAAATTACATGGGATTTTATAGGCCATAAATAAGAAAATGCTGCTGGATTTTGCCCTCTTCTAGCCACTGTTGAACCTCCCCCGTGAGTGTGTGTGTGTACGCTGCCAAGCTCAGGGGGAGAGACTTCACCACAGGACTCACCCGACTCACTGCTGTAGACACCCAGCGCACAGCACACAAGTACAGTACACACAGTACACACAGTTAGTAGTGGTGGCTTGGACACAGGATAAAACAAACACACACACACACACACTCAACATGTTGAGCTAAATTCAAGCCTATCAAGTGACTGTCCTTTCTTAGCAAGCCATCCTGGCAGGGATCATGCTAACTATGCCGACTGTTGAATGCTCTAATTCCTGGAAAGCAATGGGCAAGCTTTTTACAGTTCATTATCTCACGCAGCTCCCTCTCATCCAACCATGCAGCCAAAACAGCAAAGGATCTTTCAGCACTTTTGCCATTGCGCCACTCATTCTCAAACCATTTGGTTTCAATTTACTACCAAAGAAGTTTACAGCAAATTGTTCCTTCCTCTCCTTTTTTCTTCATCTCTTCTTCCCGTGTATTCCCTCCCCATTCTGATCTGTATTATGGCAATTCATTGTGTTTTGTTTGTTTCCTGTGATTCCTTTCATCTCCCAGTCTGTCTGGCCTCATATCATTTTTAAAGTGGACCCAAATGCTTTCCCTGGCACTTGCCAGCATGCGCTTCCAGTAAGTCTGAGACATAAATCGAATTTTGAAAAAAGACAAATAAATACAAGTGTAAATAGCCTCTTGGAAATGGCCTGAGCAACTTCTGTGTATAATTAGGCTGTTGTCTGTGCACATGTGTCTGTTTGTGTGTGTGCTTGTAAGTCTGTATGTGTGTGTAAGGGAGGGGTGGGGGTGGGGGAGTGAGATGCAAGATGTTAGCAATTGTGTTTGTGTGTCTCCATTAGTGTGCAAGTGACTTTGCCCTTTCTAAACCAATGTGTGAAATGTTCCAAGTGGGGCTGGAAATGACTTAGAGCCCCCTCGGTGATGGTAACAGTCTTTTCCGTGTTGGCAGACATCTATGTGACGACACTCCAACCACCTAACACCCCCACCCATCCAGCAAGAGCAATATTTGACCAACGAAAACACCACTATGGGTTGGAATTCATCTTATGGCTTACTGTCTCACTGATTCACTTCTGTCTGGCTGTGAGTCAAAATTAGCTTCCAGGAACACAAGAGAGTGAGGGATAGAAAAACACGGAAAGAAAGCATGACATAGTTGGCATTGTGTAAGATGATTCAGAGAAACCAATACACGTCTGGTATCTGGGAATGTCATAATCATGATGAGATGATGGGGCAACCCCTCTATTTGTCCCTCTGTTGTTTGTTTGTGTATACATGGTGTGCTCGTTCGATCAGCCACCAGAGTGTGTTTTATGCAAGTGCCGCCGGTGAGTTGGCGTATTTGCCATGTTTATGTGTGGGTATTGTGTCCGGACTGAGTGGTCATTGTATTCCAGACATGTGGTATATTCATATGCTGAGTGATTCACTCCTACAAGCATCTGTTGTCTACCTCTGCAGCCTCCGAGAGGTCTGATTAACACCACACAACTGACCAACCCGAGAACTGACCGGATCTGACCACACCTCCAGAAATAGACCAGGAACAACAGGATGTAACCAAGACAGAGGAAAACAATCATCCCTGCTACAAATAATACATCATAACAAAAGAAAAACAATTTTTTGTTGGTGATTTCTGGAAATAATCATTTTACTGACCTTACCAGTGTTCCAACCATTTTCTTCACATTAATGGCAAATCTCCAAGGTGTCATCATTATGAACCTCAATGAACTGATGAGCAGACACACAGGCAGCACTCAGGAAGCCCAATCATTACACTCATCTCAATCAAGACACAAGGTGTTAAGGTAGTATTTAACTTTGTAAGCTACTGTTTCTGTAACATAAAGAATAAACGTATTTCCTCTGTAATTTTCTTTTTAGTAATTGGAGTTAAATCTATAAATCTGCATTGTGTAATCCTAAAGTACAATGTTGGTATGGAAGTTTCATTGCCAATGTCAATTTCCCAGAATGCCACTCCCAGAAGCAAAGGGAAAACGAGCTTCCCCTATTTAAACTGCAATCGTCATTTTACTGAGACTATTAAATCATTTTCTTTGTCACCTAATACTTAAGGACTCATTAAGTTTAAAACAAAGGGCTTTTTGCAAAGCTGATTAGTGTCTGAAATCCATTCTGACAAAGGTTTGACAAAAAACAGTGGTTTGTATTTATTAAATCAAACATTACAGCAGTGGTCGTTGCAGACACACCTGGTGGAGATATGCAGTCTACTGAGTGCACATTTCTTGATACAACAATGACTGTATGACTTATCATGTCAAGAGCATGGACATGCTAGAGAGAGAGAGAGAGAGAGAGAGAGAGAGAGAGAGAGAGAGATGCAGTGGGATTCAGACGGGAGAAGGCTATGACTGCAGGCTTTTTGCACTGCCTTCAAGTATGGCCATTCATAACAGACTGACCACATCTAGACATCTCTTTGTCACCCCCGGGCCACCCCAGTTAAAAAAAATCCTAAAACTGCCAATGGGGACCCACAATTTTCCAGAGTGACTTTATTGTAAAATATGAATGGCAAAGCGATGTCTTCATGAATGAAAGTGTGTGAAAACAATTCTGTTAAAAAGAGACAAGACACGGTGCAAGACATGAGTATGTTGTTGCAGTGATGGATTTAATACTGTGGAAATACACTCACCGGCCACTTTATGAGGCACTTCAATTGCTTGTTAACACAAATAGCTAATGAGCCAATCACATGGCAGCAACTCAATGCATTTAGGCATCTAGATGTGGTGAAGACAACTTGCTGAAGTTTAAACCGAACATCAGAATGGGGAAGAAAGAGGATTTAAGTGACTTTGAATGTGGCATGGTTGTTGGTGCCAGATGGGCTGGTCTGAGTATTTCAAAAACTGCTGATCTACTGGGATTTTCACGCACAACCATCTCTAGGGTTTACAGAGAATGGTCCGAGAAAGAGAAAATATCCAGTGAGCGGCGGTTGTGTGGACGAAAATGCCTTGTTGATGTCAGAGGTCAGAGGAGAATGGGCAGAGTGGGTTGAGATTATAGAAAGGCAACAGTAACTCAAATAACACTTGTTACAACCAAGGTACGCAGAATACCATCTCTGAATGCACAACATGTCGAACCTTGAAGTAGATGGGCTACAGCAGCAGAAGACAATTCGCACAGGCTCACCAAAATTGGACAATAGAAGATTGGAAAAACGTTGCCTGGTCTGATGAGTCTCGATTTCAGCTGCGACATTCAGATGGTCGGGTCTGAATTTGGCGTAAACAACATGAACAACAACGCAGATTGTGTTATGGTTTATTTTATCTATAAATCTGCTTTATCATGACACTCTGGTTTCAATCAAAGCATGATCTGCAGGCTAACAAAAAGTGTTCATGTCAGCCTTTTTAGGGAAAAGGCTGGCTGACATGATGCCGTGAAAAAAGGCAACACTATATATCCCACTTGTGGCTGTTTTCAGGATTGGGAACAATGCCGTCTTTAGGGTGTGGTTTTATCTCTCTCCGGCCACAGTCAAGAATGGTTGCTGTCTTGTGATGGCCACTGCATAAATCAGTCTTTTGATGCTCTCACTTGGCAATGTTGCCGGGGCGAGCGTTAGATAGGAGAAGGACAAACAGGGAGAGGGAAGAGACAGGCTGGGGGAGGTCATGAAGACACTCGGAAGAGGTTTCATAAAAGAAATGATGGAGGAGGAAAGTTGAGGACAGAAAAGCAAGGGGGTGAGGGTGGGGGGGCTACAGGGAAGATGGGGAGGCCTGGCTATTAAACACCCAGTACAGTGTGTGCTTTTAGGAACAAGTCATCCCTTCAACCCCCTAAGCTCCTTTTGAATAACTTACCATAAATAGAGATTTCTAATAGACTTATTCATCAACAGGGGGGTTTCATTACATGGGCCTGTGAAAGAGGCGGAATGAGGTGTTCCTCCAGATTACGACTCCTCAACTTGGTTTTTGAGGATTAGGGGGAGTACAATAGAGTACAATGGAGTCAGCCAGAGTGGGTGCTGCACAGATAAGTACTCATAGGAATCAGCAGAGGGGTAGATGAAAACAACATGTTTTCCTGCACATGTATTTCTAGAGAGCCTCTCCACACCAAAGCTGAATATTATTGTCTGAATATGTGAACAGAGATATTTAACTTGGCTAAAAAGATTACTTTTCTAAACGACGTTAAGTGACTCAGTCAACATTTAGACATTTTTTTTCCTTCTCAGACAAACTGTACCGACTCAGATAATAGCTGTTGATTAACATCCAGGAACTGAACAAAGCGCATTCATTAGATTCATTCACAGAAATGCAGATCCGAACTTGTGCGCATGCTTGCCTCCGTTTGCGTTCATGTGTGTGCACACAAAAACACACACGCGAGCCTCCTTGATGCACCAGAAACCCTTCATTAAGGCTAGAAAACACAGGCAAAGTGAGACAGGCCATGCTTTGTCAAGCTGTCGAGGGAGTTAAGTGATGCTGCCAAGCGTGTGTGCTCATTGGATTAGTCTTAACTGTCTTTGGCGTTGATGCGATTTATCATAAATGTCATAACCATATCATCAACAAAATGGCTCCTCAGCCACGATTACAGGAGATTTGGTGTGCCGAGATCTTTGAAGTCTCAGACGAGATACACAAACAGTGAAACATTATCCCGACGCGAGCGAGACAGATATACACCGATTCAGAAAGAGAGAAAGGTATGAATGGTGAATGGGGGAAGCGCATGGAGGTGCATTCCCATTCACCTTATTCCATGCGTGCACGCGTTCTTGGGTCTGTTTGATGTTATGTCAGAAAAATGTGATATACACTGAGCTGTATTGTTATTAGCAGCGTTATTACAACCTGCTACACCACACTAGATGGAAACAACAGCTCCTTTGTGCACATGTGTGTTAATGCAAGGTAGAGAGAGAGAGAGAGAGAGCTTTTTGGCAAGCCTTATTACCATACAGCCCCTCTCTAATCCTTCCCTTCCTCTCTCCACCTATAATATGGCTGCATATCCGTTAGCAAGGATACAAACGGAGATCTGCAGCGGAGGAGAGGGCGTTCAGAGGGCGCGTAATTGAAAACACCTTAGAGAGCACTGACTCAGAGAGCCCAGTTACCAAGGGAAGGTGCAGTGTGCGTGTGCGTGTGTGTGTGTGTGTGTGTGCCCATGTGCTTCTCTGTGTCTGTGTGTGTGTGCAATGCATTGAGCGAGAATGCCGTGATGAACAAAGGTTTAAATTGCGAAAGAGACAAACTCACTCTGCGTGACATCTGACAAAATACTTTCATTGTTTCTCCTGACAAAAACAAGTATCAAGTATCGTGACCGGGAGTGCAAAGAGACACTGTTCTGAGACCTGCCTCATTATCTCAATCCAATGTGTGCTCAGTGCAAAATAAGAAATAAAAAAAACATAATCAACTCAGAGCTTCAGTCTTGACATTTGAACAAACTGGGCTGAGATAATGCAAGTTTCTGCAAACCAACTCATTTTCTTTATACGAGTTGAATCTCGCTTGTTGTTTGTCTTGCTTTGTTTTGTCTGAAAAACTTGAAATCATTATCGCACCAAAAAGTAAAGTAAAAAGTAAAAGACTACCTGTGAGGATAAGTTGGATGCTGAGGTGAGTATTCCATGCAGTTTTCTTGCTGCGTGTATGTCTGTGTGCTTACAGTATGTGCACACAGTGCGTGTGAGTGAATGCATCAGTCTTTTAAAACAGATTCACCAAGAGCAAGAAGAGAAAACAGTGTTTGAAGACGGTCGATTTGTCTTAAAGGGTAAAACAATATAACCCTGTGCACTACTACTTGGAAGCATCCTCAGGGCCTCTTGGAAAGATTTAGTACTCAGAGAAAATGCGAGGGATACCGGGGAGAAGTTAAGGTTTCTTTCACCGAGGTCTGAAATATGCTCCCGGCATTCGAGCTACGAGGATGAAAAGCTATCGGCTATTTTAAATCTGAAAATCTGCTTCTATATGGTTGAATTCTATACTCCCCGTATCACATTTCAAATGACTTCAGTGCTTGAGTGCAATTCAGCGTTTGGATTGTTTGATTGTTCGGGGCTGTCTGGGCTCACAGTCATGTGGCAGTGCTCCTCGGGACACAGGCCAAACTCATAGCATATGTTGGAAGGGTATGACGGGAGTTCAGCGAGTGTGTGTTTTTGAAGTGTACACACACAGACACCCACACACTGAGAAATGGCCTTTGTTTGAACGATATGTTTTTGGCAAGCATTCACACACATTCATGAATAATGAATGCCTGTGTGTTAGCGTCTGCACAATGACACACTCACTTTCACACACATTCTCTCTTTGTCCATGTGCTTTACACGTACCTAAGCACACACTGAATTCAACAAACAAACACTGAGGGCAATTTGTCTTGATTTTTGAGCACGCCACTGTAATCTGTGAATAGGGAGGTCAAAGATTTTCAATAGGTTGCTCAGGACGCTGATATCGTCTGCATCATTTGTGTGAGTGGGGGTTTTGGATGTGTGTGTCTGTGTGTGGGTTTTATTAGCCCACATGGCTGCAGACTTCTGCCAGACACACAACCATGTAGGGTAATTCACCCATCCTAGATGTGTGTTTTTGTGAACATTAATATCTCAAACATCTACGGCCGTCTGTAGTTGTGAGTTGGCAACCTCTCCAAAGTTTGCTGTGGACCCCGCGACACGATCAAAAACACATTTGTGCCAATCTTATCTTAAGAGTGGCTTTTATCCGCCATGCTGACTGCTGCTCTGGTATTTTTCTGTTTCTCATTCTTTCTTTCCCTTCCTCCTTCCTCTTTTCCCTCCATCACCGGTCTCAAGGATTTCCTCTATTATTCACTTGTTTTTTTCCCCCCCTTTTCTCTGCTTTCCCTCTCGCTTTTTCTCGCTCTTTCTTCTTCTTGCACCCTGTTTTGATTCAGGATGTGCCAGTTTGGGTGGTGAGGATGGAGCTCTGCAGACCCTGGAGGGGTATTGGAGCCGTAGGAACACTGGTCCCCGCCTCTCCATGCGTCGGCATTGTGAGCGTGGGCTAATTGTTAAAGCGAGGCCTCAAAGAGAGAGGACAAAAGGTCACGGTGGGTCACTTTGGCGTCCCAACATGAAAGGAGCTCCCAGTTTCAATGAGGATTAAGCAAAAATTCCATTGACTGCAACACTATGGGAGCTGCCAGCATCTTATACATGTGAATTCCCCACCCATATAAAAGTGCCCTCTCTCCTCTCCTCTCCTCTCCTTTCCTCTCCTCTCCTCTCCTCTCCTCTCCTCTCCTCTCCTCTCCTCTCCTCTCCTCTCCTCTCCTCCACACATGCAATCACAAACACACACACACACACACACACACACACACACACACACACACACACACACATAAATGCATGCAGACAAACACACAATGCACACATCATTCAGCGGGGAGTTAAATGAGTTCAGTGTCGGCAGCACTAACGGTCAAACCCTGCCCCTTGACCCCTCCGCTGCCTTTCATTCGTCTGTGTGTGGTGGTTTGTGTGTGGTGGTTTGTGTGTGTGCGTGTTTGCTTGTGAGCGCGTGTGAGGGACTTAAACTGTCTGTGTGGCCAAAGACAGATTAAGGTCCCCATGGCAGAGCTCATTTAGAGGTTAATGTGTCAGTGAATGAACTGAATGTGCATAGCTCTCCAGTGCTATGGGGTGAGAACCCCAGGACACTGGCATGCCCTACCTCCGAAACATGGCTGCGTGCCTGGGATGGTGTGGAGCGTTACAGCCTTGTGTGCTCCGTCCTGCAGGAATAATGAACTGGGATAAAAATTCAGGCTTTTGTCCCATACCAGATGATTACACTTGAAGAAGAGTTGAAGAATGATGAGAATGAGATGAGTGAATGAAAGGATGACAGGATGAAACCATGAATGAACCAATGCCGTGACCTCTTTGTAAATGTCCTTTGTAAAGGGCCTTTGTGACCTTTAGGCTATGACACACAACGTATACTCAGTTCCAATCATGCAGAGGCTGGCAGAGGAGTGCTGCTTGGCACCCATCTCATGTTGTGAGCAATGCTTAATAGCTTCAAAAAGAAAAAAGCTTTAAAACTTTATGTGTCAGTACATCATGGGTCATTATGACAGAGGCAAGGTCCTTATTATCTTTCACATCATTATGACCTAACATGAACTTCAAACACGTTCCTCTGACTCGATCATGCAGAACCGAGCCCTATTCAGGTCCATTCCTTGAGCTCCATTGTTTATGACATGTCTTTCAAACTTGGGGTAAAAGAATAAGTTCCTGCAACAGATAGAGTGCTGACTAATGACAAATCCTTTAAAATTGTGTTATTTCAATGTGCAAAATCTCGTTATTAATCAGTTTTGAGTCACATTATTTTCTTTATCAGATAATGAGCAATTCATACCTTCACATCATTTTAAACGTTTGGCTGCATTATGCAAGAGAGAGGAGGAACCCCAAAGGGCCACTCCAACATTCAGAAGTGTTGTATTTAAAATCAAGACGACACAGTTTGACTAATCTAGTAACAGTAATAGATTGTTTTCATCACATTTTTCAACTAAATCTTGAATATTTTTGTTAAAACTATTGAACTAAAGGCTCCAGGGTGCCCTTCTCAGATGTGTGTCAATGATTAATACATATGCTTTCCCAAAAAAAAGTAAGGTAGAAAAAAAAAACGAAAACACAGATTATCAAAAGGAAAAACAAAGATTTCCTATCATCACCCTCTCGGTCACAGGCCAATGGTAAGAGTTCTGGGAAATAAGTCCTGCAGTAAAGCTCGTAGTCATGATTCAGCGGCCGACACCACGCTCGATACAGAAGCACCAGTGGCCAATCATAGTCATGGAGAGCTGTTAGAGATAGAGCATAGCGGCATGCAGAGTCACAGAAATTGAGGGAAATGTGTTCCTTCTGATATAGTGATGAGCTGGAGTGATACTGTGCCCCCTTTGTGCCCTTCCCGGCTGTGTCGGGTGCAGAGATAGGGAATGAGGCCCTGAGAATCCATGGCACGGGGGAAGGCAGGCACAGAGGGTGAAAAGAAAGAAGAAAATGTTACTCATCAACAAAGAGAGCATGGTGATAATCGGGGCTGTGCTTTGATTACTGAAATCCTATCATCTTGTCTTTGTAATAGATTTTGCCTGCAAGACGAAATCTGCTGCCTTTTATGTTCCTTATTATCGTCTTTATATAGTTTCGGTTAAGGTCCTCTCAATCTGTCTAAACCAGTTTGCAATCCAGACACTTCCTGGATATAAACACAGATGAGTGGTCGACACAGTAATAAAGAGGCTACAAATCGCCTGAGAATTTGACAGAATATTGGTGAGGATTCAAAATAACTTTTAGAATGACTTTGATGCTTTTTTTTATTTTTGGACGAATCCATTATGATAATAATGTCATAATAATATGACCCCGACCAGAGCAGGTTCTCGCAGCCTCCCCCTCCAGTGCTAAAAGTACCACATCATGAGGAAATATTTTATTGAGCAAACACAGAGATAAAAGATTAAGGAGAGCAAGACAGAGGAGCACAACTTGAAAGGAAGAATGACACATACAGTACACACACACACACACACACACACACACACACACACACACATAAATCCCCAAAAGGACAAACAGCTTTTGTTTCTGTCATGCGAGGCTCGGAGAGGCAGAGAGAGGCTTTATTGGAAAAAGGGCTGTGGTGTTTTCCTCTCCAAAATCACTAGGGCTCATTAGAGAAGACATTTCAGAGCTGGAAAGGACCACATGACACATCACACTTCAGACAGCTGACCTATTTACGGGGTGACTTGTAGCATATCTATAAAACACATTACAGACCCGCCACCAGGGACTAGTCCATACAATTGGGGGAAAATATGAACTAATCATCTTCTGAGGTTACGTACAGGGAAGGAGGATGGGGGGGTGGGGGGGCGTGGGGCGGTGATTTAGCTGTCAAAGAGAGAATAACAGGAGCACGTCCCACACACATCAAACACACTTCAAACTGTGACGCACACGTTCACACCCAGTCACACAAACACACACTGTTATTTGTGCACTATGTATCCTCTGTAAAAGTTTGATTTATCCGTATACTTTAAATGTGTGTATGAGTCTGCAGGCTCCTGCTAACAGTCTGCACACCACAAGCTTCCAGTCCGTGCTGATGGCTTCCATGTGTTGTGTATCGGTGGTGAGAACTACCTTTTCCATGGGAGAGGAAGGGCAACCCGACACAGTGGCATCCCCCAAAATGTCTCCTGCATAAAAGCCACCATAGAAAAAGAAACCATAAACCAGTCAGTGAGATGAGGTCATGCGTTTTTAGTATGGGTTACCCCAGTGGGAAACACATTATTTCTGTGGACCATACAAGTCTGTCTGCACTTCTGCAATCTTACTAAACAGCATTGCTCAAAATTCTCTCTCGCTCTCTCTCTCTCTCTCTTTCTCTCTCTCTCTCTCTCTCTCTCTCTCTCTCTCTCTTTCTCTCTCTCTCTGGTTGTCGTTTTGATTTGACACAGCCCAGTGGTTACTTTAAACAATTCAATACTTTTCAGACAATCAAAAAATGTTCTCTCATATAAACAATAAGCTTGGTAATATTACATTTTTTTCTCATTGTCAACAAATCCCCCAAAAATACCAAAACCAACAGTGTGGTAGTCTCCATGAGTAAACAATGCTGAGGACCATTTTCAGCTATACAAAATTTGGTACACTAGTGTTTGTACAACAGCAGGCTGGTGCCAGATGTGGGATTGACTACTACTACAATGCCCATGTTATTCATAACAAAGGAACATTGCACCCAGTGCAGCTGTGTAGCTCATTGATGTGTTTTTAATTGTTTTTGGAAGACAATGGTGCTCTATGACACAGAAGAAGAATAAGCTATATCATGCTTTGGATACACAGGCAGTACTTGATAGTAGGATCAATTCATCGTGGGCTGTGGAAAAACAATTTGAATATCATCAGACTTATCATTCAACAGCTACAGTCGAGGTGCCCTTCAGAAATAACCTCAGCCTACATTTGCTCCAGCGGAGCAGCTCAGTGGCCGACAGTAACAGAGTGAAGTTTAATTGGGCAGGTCCCATGTGAGAATATGTGTAAATGTGAGGCAGGGCGATGTTGATAAAGGGGATTGCACGATCAGCCAAACTTGTCTCGGACAAATATAGCTCTTTAATGTCATCTTTAAATCGGCGAGTGAGAATATTTGTGCACCCGCTACATATGTTCCCACAGCACAGAAGTAATATGTTTCTATCTTTCCTTGTATCAGCAGTGAAACTCCATCCCTTCCTCCTGTCTCATTCCCACCTATCCAGTTTAGTCCAGTTGTGTTTTGAAAGGGTGGTTATATTCACTGTTATTGTATGATTTCACAGAACCTCTCCTCCCAGCCTTTGAAGCGGGGAAGAGCTGACCGAAGCTGAGTGATCCCTGCTGTAAGCCCCAGTCTGGGTAAGACCTGAGTCAGTCCCGCTACCAGGACTCTTCCCTCTCCCTCATACCCATCTACATTCTTCCTGCTCCTTCATCCAACTGGAACAAATTTATGTCAGCTAAACAGATTTTCAGGGCACTTTTGAGGCGCACATAAGGCCGCTAGCCTGTTGAAGTTGACCTGAGGGTATTTGTCCTGGTTGAGGCCTTTGAAAATAAACAAGAGAACAGAGGAGCTTAGTCATGTGAAGCGGTGAGATTTCAGGGGCAAAGGAAAACAACAATTACCCAAGGCGTTATGGACATTAAGTGCTGAATGAGAGCTGTCCAGAGGTAGGGCTCTCTGAGTAAATAAGCAAAGTGGGGATACTATCTGCTGTGCCGTGGACATTGATGAAAGGGAGTAATAGAAAAACATAAAAAAACATAAATAAGCTTTATCTGACTCTGCACCGACCTCCTATGTCAAAGTGCTACCGCTGGGTTGGAGGTGTAGGGTTTCCGTCAGCTAGGCTCCATCCCTCTGTACTCAGTTTTCACACTATAATTAAAGCCTCGTACTCTTGTATAAAGCCTCAATGGTTAACAAAGGCCACTTTCCCAGTCAACAGCGACCTGAGGTAGCTGAAAACAATAGTGCGTAGGTTTATAAGGCAGTGCAGCTGCAAGGGAATAGTGTATCCGTCCAACAATGTGGAGCAGGATTGCAAAACACCATGTTTACTCTTCATCCGCCTACTCGTCCTGTCTGTTTAATTCCTCTACTTTCGAGGATTTATCAACAGGGCCGATGGGCCTTCCAGTCTAACCTTGAAAGCTCCAATGACCTTCGACTGATGAGCTCCCACGGGCTTTAGATCCTCTGCAACACAGAGAGATAAAGTGCTCTTCTACATACACATCTCCTCTTTTGAACTCCCTCGTCCTTAAATTATTTACTTTTTCCCTTCCCTATGTTTACTCAGAATCAGAGCTCGCTAGAACACACGCCATTAACATATACACACTTCAGAGAAAACATAAGGTATTCCCTGTGACCCATTTGAGTTCAAGTAAGAAGGACTGACATGTGAAAAAAGTGCCTTGAGGAAATAGGAAACAATAAGCCCAATGATGCGTTTTTGTTCGTCCTAATTAACACCACGGACAATGGGCTCACAAGTTTGCTGAAAAGACAAAAACGTTGTTATTCACACCTAGATGCCCCCGTGACCTTGTAAACAAACAAGAACTACAAAAGCCGCGGCAACCTTTTAATTTTGACCTCTACAAGAGTGCGATGATGACAGTTTACAAATTCCAGACATTTTTAGGTTATTTAACGAAAAAAACACTTATGCAATGAGCACACACATAACCAATTATGGCCATCAGTATCCAGCTACCCTCACTTTGCCTCCTATTTGGTGTTTTGGAGCATGCAAACAATTGTGATTCTAGGAAAAGGGGATATCAGTGCAGGCCAATTGGCCTTGCACAGACACGCACAGCAAGGAAGAGCCTTGGCCGTGGCGCTGCTATAATGTTGCGGCTCACTGGGTCACCACGAGTTCCTAATGACCCAAACAAATACATCCTCTATCCCTGTGTGTTTCCTCTGCCTGCCGTTTGCTGCTATTGATTGTATTCTCCCCGTTCATGCCATTGCATGTGCCAGTGTTGATATGGGATGTTTATGAGCAATTAGCGACAATTATGGTTGTCGAGCTCGCTCCATTGCTGCCGTAGACACTGCCACATAAGAGTTATTTCCATTGTCGTCCTTCATGTAAACCATCATATTTCATACCTATATCATCATCAATAAAATCACTACATTCAACATTCCAAAATGATATAAAATAATTTGTTTTACCTCGGATGGAAAGCTTACATTTCCCATTAACCAATTTCACCTTTATGTTTTTACAATTGTGCTTATTATTAATATTATTTTTATTTATTATTTATTTTGTATTATTATTATCATTATTATTATTATATGTGAAAAAGTAACAGATTCATATTCCAGGCACCACTTTAGAAAAGATACTCATGTTGGTATTGAGCCTGAAACACAAGTTGGCAATACTGACTATCGTTTGGAGGGCATTCATTTAGTCCATTCCATTCCATCATCCAAACCGCTTATCCTATTTAGGGGCGCTGGAGCCGATCCCAGCTGACATTGGGCGAAGGCAGGGGTCACCCTGGACAGGTCGACAGTTTATCATAGGGCACAGATAGAGACAGACAACCAGTCACGCTCACATCTACGGGCAATTTAGAGTCTCCAATTAACCGAAGCTGCATGTCTTTGGACTGTGGGAGGAAGCCGGAGAACCCGGTGGGAACCCACGCTGCCACAGGGAGAACATGCAAACTCCACACAGAAGGACCACCCGGGAACGGGGAGCGAACCCAGGCCCTTCTTGCTCTTCCTGTGAGGTGACAGTGCTAGCCACTGCAGCCCAATTAATTTAGTATCAGAGCAAAATTATTTCCCTATAGGCTTATTTATAATTAATGAATAATGATGTACAAATAGTATTTTGATTTGATAAATAGCTTTTAACATTACATATTTGCTGTCAAAGCATACAGTTACATCTCGGTAATATTAGCAAGAAAACACCTGCAACTGCTCTACTGCCAGCACTGTTGGCAAGTCATGAAACCATAATGTCAAAACAGTGTAGCTTGCTGGTATGCAATGTGTCAGCTTGGCTCCGTCTCTCAGTATCTGCCGCTCACGCTTTCTTTCCATGTAACTTTTCTGTATTGGAATAAAATCAGGTTTTCTGCTCACTGGTTGTCCAACCTCTGCTGCTATTTCAACGGAGTGAAATCCAAGTGAAGGAACTCACTCTGGGCCACAAACAATCTCACACGCACACTCAGACCTGCTCTTAAATATATATATATAACCAGTCATACATACATAGACACCGAATTGGACACACTCACAGGAACCCACTCACCTTAGCTGGCAGGACTGTGAGATCCCCGTCCAGAGCGAGCACATTGTTGGCTGGTGGAGGAGCTGAGGAGGAAGGGCAGACGTGCTCTGGCCGCATCTCCAATCTCCTTCAATATTTCATAAGGAACCTTTCTCCCGTCCCCTGGAGCCCAGCGGCCTTCCCCTGCATTCAGCTTCAATTCTTTATTCCTCTATTGCAGACAGCTATCACTCGTCTACTGGCAGGAAATAAAGGAAGTTCGAAAAGCCCTTTTGCCTACTTTTTCTAACCATTTGTCCTGATCATTCATTTCCTCTGGGCTTCCCAAACTGGCCAGGATTTATGTTTGGCCTTCTAGCAATAAACGTTTCGGTACAGTGAGGTATGCTTCATGCAATCAGGATTCATACCATTCCAGGTTATTTGGTGGAATTACTCAAACATTGGATGTGATGCAACTCCTGTCACTATCCTCAATCAGAAACAACAGGTAAACCTATCTGGGAAATTAGAGGAAGAAAAGGTGATGTCATTGCGATTTGCACCAGACAGCAATGAGGGACTGGATGTGCAATACAATTTAAGCAGTATTTGATATTTGTGTGAACACAATCTCTAAGCTCATCTCTAAAATGCTGTACATCTCTTGAAGGCGGGAACAGTATGAAGAGGCTCTTGGAGCAACAGCCAGTCACAGGGGGAAAAGGAGTCAACATTAGAAATCTTGCTGTATAGCCAGCACTGTGTTGGGAAATAATAATACACATTTAAACACACATAAAACACAGATTGAAAGATTGAAGATCAGGAAAATTCAGGGTCCAGCCTGAATACTCCCACAACGTACAGTTTATTTCTTTGTTGTGGTAATTTACGCGTTTACCCCCGCCTTCCCGCCCGCTCTGCAGTTGTAAGCAACGATGTCCGTGAACGTGTCAAGAACAGTGCCCCGTCTAAAAGCTGGCCTGATTCTGACTAAGGGGTAGCCACCAAGTCAAAGTCAACATGGTTTTCCCAACTTCTATTTTGGGGCAGTTTTGATAATTATTGTACCATTAAGGATACGGTATGGCTTAAATCTGGAATTTAACCCAGAACACTGTCTTCTGGTTATTATTTATTATTAAATATTTAAAAAAAATCTGATTTATTTTCTCATGTACAAAATGTTAATTATAGTCTCATATAATGTAACTTGGCATGACACAATGTTCATACTGCTCATATACTGTATATGTGTAGTGTATTAGTATCTACGTCTTACTGTTTATTCTTCTATATTCTTCAGTATATAACTATTCACTGCACCTTTTGCACTTCTGGTTGGATGCTAAACTGCATGTTGTTGTCTCAGTGTCTGTATTCTGTGCAATGATAATTAAGTAGAATCTAATAAAAAATCCAATCAATATATAATTACAAAGATAAAATGCCATTGAGAAAAACCAATACTAGTCTTGATTTGGATAAATATATAGGCTAAGTGATTATGAAACAACATTTTTGCAGAAAAGTTGTGTTTTTATGTGTGTGCATGTTTGCACACAAACACACAACCATGAGCCGAAAGAAATGTCTAACCAATTTTAAAATTGAAAGAAGGCCCAGAAACAAATAGTTATAGGAAATAAGGATTTATCCAGTCCTACCACAAAAGGGAAGTCACTTTTCACACATTCTGTGAAATAAATGTTATTCTATTTACTGACAGACCGAGAGAACATTACATTTATTATATTTATGTACGTAGGACAAATGGTTGGAAATTGCTGTTTGGTTTTGGCAGCAGGCAGAAAGCTTTATGACACCCGAGTTGAAGTAAAATGTCAGCAGGCATATTTCACTTGATGCAAAAACAACCTCCATTGGCCTCTTCCCAATTATTATCATTTTTATAGTACGTCTGTGTTTCTGACAGCAAATGTAAAAGAAGGAGAGTTTTGGATAATGCGTCAGATGAGGATTTAGGAGCAGATTTACAGTAATATTTTTAGTTGAATCTGCCTCCAGAGGGCAGATACAGTGTTATATGGCTCGTACTGAATAGTTCAAAGCTTCATTCAAACCGTCGACATGTGGAGTGTCCATATATAGTTTTTTTCGAGCGTCAGCGTGATTTTTTTCAGAGCGACAGCACTCCGACTTCTTTGCACGCTCCCAGCGCTTCTAGTTGAAACTTTTCAGAAAGATGCTGCGCTCCCTGGCAGGGTGCCAGGGAGCGCAGCATCTTTCACAATGTGTGCAATAGTGACGGTCCACTTTTCACTTTCACTTACTCTTTCCCTCTGTCAGTCTCTCTCTCCCGTATGCAGCGAGCACTGCAGTGCGTCCTTGTCTCTGTGATTGCTCTCGGGCTTAAATCCCAAATAATTTAATGAATTCCAGAATTCACGACATGTTTTTATTTAACAAAATATTCTGCTTTAATCCATATTTTTCATTGTAAGGACTATCAAAAGCAACACTGCCACTGCGGCCAAAACACAGATTGCTCTCCCGTGACGCACACAAAGGGAGGTAAGTACCTGTAATAACAGACATTCCCAGCTTCATTCGAAAACATCAATAGAAGATTTGAATAAAAAAAAAAAACAGCTGTTTGCGGCTTGAGTCTCTCTCTCTCTCTCTTGTTGATCCATGTTATATCCCTTCTGTGTGCTATTAAAAATATTTATTTGTAAGATACATCTTTCCACTTCGGTCTTTTACACAAAACTAACGCACATCTTCAGGAAATACTCTTTATCAGATGGAGCCTGTATTTGTCATCGTTATATTTCGCTGGCCTGTCTCCTCCAGGCTTCCTCTCCTTTGAGGCAGGGGGGGAATGGGGGATGAGACACAGATATGCTGCCCCATAGAGGACCTGATCACAGAGGGGAAGGAATGAGAGACAATCAAAGATAAGAAAATAAAAGAGATGAAAAGATGAAAGGAGGTAATCTCTGCGTCAGCAGCTGAATCGCTCATTAGATCAGACCACATTCTCAGAAACGCCCAGCGTTATGAGAAGACCGCATGTTGAGTGTCTTTCCCCATCCAAATTCTCTCTCTGCATTTGGCTCCTCTCACTTCATGCATCCCTGCACTCTCGGTGACCATCACATTTTCATGAGCTTCACACAGGCCAAGTCACAGAATGAGAGGCACACTTGTGGCTACTGAAGTATTCTGTGACGTAGAGGACAGTTTAGAGGCATGTACTTTTCACTGTCACTGTCAGTCACCCCGCTCCTCTCTCCCCACGAGACGCTCCAGGCTGAAGAGCACTGTGCATTCAATGCAATGTGAGCATCACTAATTGTTTTTAAGTCGGCATCTGTGGTTACAATCTATCTGGAATTTGAACTTACAGAGTGACAAGGTCGCAAGATAAGATGTAGTGCGCTTGTAAATAATAAATACCACTGGTCTCAAGATGAGGGATGAGGTGACTGGTGACTGTGCGGCCAAGGAGGAGGGGAGCCATGGTTCAACGTCAAATCACAGCAAACAGGCCTCCGCTGTGGAGTAAACCTTCAGCCCCTCAGAGTGGAAACATGAGTCTGCCTCTGCCAAGACAGTCCAGATTCACAGAAATCCTCACAGAGCAAAGGGATGGGAAATGAGAGTGAGGTCAACCAGTAAGCAGGGAGCTAGAAAAAAATGAAGGTATAAAATGGATAAAGAAGTGGTCAGGGAGAGGGATTGATTTCATAAACCCTTTACCCCCTACCCCACCACCCTGTGCAACCCTCCAAGGTTAGGTCTGTCCATCTGGTATGCGGACTATATAGTCCAAAAGGAAGGAAACGGCAGGGGAAGGAGGATGAGAGCGAGATACCTTCCCCGCTCAGCTATTATTCTTTGTTAACCAGTTTTTAGCACCGCTCAGCCTCTCTGGTGGTTTTAATTAAGAAAGGAATCACCTTGGTTTTGCCAGGACCCCTAATCAAAACCAGACGCGTTGGACTTTTTAATTGAAGCAAGATGGACCTCCAAGTTGTACACAACTGGCTTAATGTGACAACTTATCCCATCACTACAACAGTGTTTCCCAACGGACCGGGGAGAAAAACATCCCCTCCGAGAGGGAAATCTAGGGGGGTTTGTTAATATCCCTCTGATTTCAGAGGGCTGTTATTGTTGAAAGGGCTCCAAACTGCTATTTACTACCAGATCAGCCTCTCCTCCTGCGTTACATTATTTGCATTGCGTTTGAGCCTCGTCTCTTCCTTCGTCGGCTAATGTTATGACCATTAGTACAGTACCATGGCGGCATGTGTCTGGTTCTGGCTATTTGAAGCCCGAGCAGAGTGGAGCTTGGCAATGGGAGAACGAGGAACACATTGTGTGACTGTGTGTCCAGTGCTAGCCAGCTCTCTGGGCAGGGGAGCTTGCTTTTAGCTGAAAGAAAACAAGAGTCTGAATGAAAACGACAAGCTCAGAGCTGAGGATGTTTTTTTAGCTACAGCCAAAGCACCAGTTCCAGTTCTTGCTGTAACCCTGCCATAAAGATAGTGTTTCATTCAGCTTTCAGTCTTTATATAACCAAGGCCACTACTGACTTTTTTCTCTCTCTTTCTCTCACATGTTGACAGTTCAGTTGAACCAAAAAATTGCGCAGGGACAGATAATCTACCTGCTTCCTTCTCTCTCTCTCTTTCTCTCTGCCCCTTTCCCCTAATCCCCTGAGAGTGTTTGGATTACTTTGAAAAACATTATTAATAATTTGGAAATGTGGCTCCTACGGCTCCTGCTATGTGCTTTTCTTTCTTTGCTCATTTCCTTCTCAAAGCTCCCTTGATGTGGAGCTTGTTGTGCTGTTTTCAGAGGAGTGTGAGACCTCGGTGACTTATTACCCAGGCCTCTCAACATACACCCTGTCTAACCTCTGAGACCATGGTTGATTGTAAACTTATATGAAACCATAAAGTCCCACATTCTTCATGTGTTGGGTTAAAGCACTTGTAGTATAATAATGGGATTGAGATGTTATGTGGCGGGGATAAGCTGAATAAAGTTGATATGTAAATCCAGCAGGCATGTGTATGTGTGACGAATGTGCGCGAATGAACGCAAGGAACATGTCATCAGCCACAAATCGTTTCCCACCCAGGCAGAATTACACGGGGCAAGTCAATGAACTGTCTAGCATTATGAAACCAAAGTCACCGAAGCCATGACCGCAGGCATGAGCAGTATCCTCTGAGGGATGCAGAAAAGAGGGAGGAAGTGAGAAAGACTCCACATATGAACAGCCAACTCTTCATATCTATGCATACACAACGTAATTACTGATCATAAGTCAAAGAGGCAGCTTGTCTTGTCATCATCTCGCAGTATTTCATCTGTTTGCCATAGATTATTGCATTACTCAATTTCTCCTCCTTTCTATCGATCCCTAGATCTCCCTCTTCTTTATCTATCTATACATCTATAGATGTTATGCTCTCCTCCTTGCCTCCTCTGCCTCTTCCCATCATGTGTGCTGCAGTGCAGCTGTGCGTGAGCAGTGATGGAGGGAGGCCCAGAAGAGAGGGGCAGGGACCTGGCTGATTATTAGTAATACTGAGAGAGAACTAAGGGATTCAATATGTCCCATAGCATTTCAAGTGGGACAGGGTGAATTGAGGAAACCAATTTAGTCCGCTACAAGGAGAGAGTGTTTGCGTTTGAGGCGTTGACATTTTGTTATTCCAACCACCCACTGTCACTAGCATCCTCAGACCCTCCTCCCTCTCCTCTGTGCACACCATCCCGTCCCCCACCTCAATTATTTTACCCTGAGAAGGTCAGCTGCTGAGTATGACATGAAACGAGAATGGTATTTTCAAGAAAAAGTTTTTGTGATTTACCCACAGAACTCCACTGGAAACCGCACATGTGGGGAAATATTGAATAAGACCTTCATGTTTTTATGATGATTAGTATAGCATGCAAGCAGACGATCCTTCAAGGCTCAAGGTATTGAAGTAGTCACAGGCAGCTGAAATATCGCAAACTCTCACTCAATGTCTCATTCAAAACATGCAAATACTCAACGTGTACTGCACACAAAGTCTTGTAGCTTCTGGTCCACCAGATGACAATAGCCACTCCTCTCCCCATGCTCTATAATGTGTGTAAAAACATCCTTCTACTGGTCCCTTTAGGGATGGGTGGGGAGGGCGATGACACAGACGGTGATGAAAGGAGAGGAGGCGTCCCGCCACAACTACCCAACATCATCCAGCGGCCTGCTCCGATCCAGCACTGTGGGACCTTTCAGCGCCAAAACGAGAGTGGAGCTGCCCCCACAGTGATAAGTGCATATGCAATAGACATGAGCAGTTTGACGTGCGTTCACATTCACCTACAGTCTTGTGAGATTTTGATGAAAACAGGGAGTGGCGGAGAAGAGCTGTTGATGGCCTGGCCTCCCTGTGAAGCGGATAGCCCCAAAACAAATAAATCCTAATATAATCCTAGTTGTGGTTAGACACAGCATGAGGAGACTTTTGATCTACCCCTGAAATAAAACACAACTGTACATCTGCCTCAGCGAATGATCAAACCCCTTGATGTTGACTAAATGCCAAACACATCATGTGGACCACAAAAGAACGCCCTGTCAGTTTTGGGATCTTATGTTATCCATAGCAGAAGAAGCAGACCGGACAGTCTGTAAATGAACAACATCTCGTGACACGAAACACTGGCTAAACTGTAGTGAATTTGTCTTGTTAGCCTAGATTCCTTCTGCGGCTAGAGAGACCCTTGCTAACTCGGAGCTGTTAAAACAAACAGGGAGGTCCCTGAGCACAGCGCTTTGGACAAAGGTTAAAGCAATATCCCCGAGCACTATTCATTTCAGAGAATCCATCCCACTCACTATCTTTGATCCTCTCTGCCCCTCTTTCTCTCTTGCTTACCCTGAGCTGGTGAGGAGGTGGTTGTGTGTGTCTCTGAGTGTGCGATGAGAAAGAGAGTTCATTGTGAATCCTTGAATACACCATCTCGCCGACTGCAACAGCCATTGGCGCCTGCACGGCACCTCGGGATCTTTCAGCGCCGAGAAAAAAAAAGCACGGAGCTGAACCCGCAATGATAAGTGCAAAGTAGGAGGGGGCAGCGTGATCTGCACCCAGATCCGAGGGCGTACGTGTGCGCATGTGTGTGTGTGTGTGTGTGTGTGTGCGCGCGTGTGAGAAGTTCAGCTGCTGAAGACCCCAGAGGAAAGCCTATCCCTCAGGCTGTTTACCTCCACCAGAGCTGTTTACTTGACCCCTGATGATTTAGATGCATAACCAAATAAAAACAGCCAGGGAAGTTCAAACAGCCAGTGACGCATAAAGGGTGCATGAGGTGGGACAGCACTGTGTTCGACGATGGCTCACAGCTGGACCTCCCCACGTCACACGCAGCGTTGGAGATGAACCGAGGAGACCAGCTACTCATAATCCTATATCAAGCCTTTTTTCAAACACTTAGGAACTACTTGAGCCCTTTATAAATCTTCATAACACATAATTCTTAACGTGTCCCATGGAAGTCGGTGGGTGCCGGCCAAAAAGTTAATTTCATTGAAGTTCAGCACTCATGGGAGCAGATCATGATTCATACATTTTCAAAGAGGAGCCTTTTGTAAACTCGGCCAATCTTCCCTTGTGTACAATCATGTATACCACCCCTGGGGCGGATTTCATCATATTCCAACATTGTGAACGTTTGGCCATTTGTACAATGTTGTTTATGTTTTGACAGGAGGAGCATTGTTGTATAGCAACTGAGCCATTTACATAATTTCTCGATGTTGTAAGCTCTAACATAATACCCCTATTCATTTGGATTGAACGGCAGCTCCTTTCAAGGCCTCTGGACCTGCAGACTAACAAGCAGACAACCATACGCTCACTCAGGGCTATGCGCTGATACAGTTTGACGTATTAACATGTGGATACTTTAGATTGATGCATTTTCACTTTGAGAAAACATGTCAAATAAATTAATTTAGAAATGGAAATGAGCACAGACACGAAATTGTCCTGAAGGTGTGGAGAAATTCAGACACACACACAGCATGTTATGGACCATGTGACTTACCGTAGGCTCATGCTGCTGAACTTAGCCAAGGGAGCATACGCCAACACGTAATTTAGTTGTGGTGACTACTGCTGCAAGGGAAATATCTGAAAGGGTATAGTTTAGATCATGTTCTCACATAGGATGATGTCACTCCTTTCAAACCAGCAGTCTTAGCTTCACACCCACACATACCCACGTACAGTTATATTAGAGCATGGTACGAGAGGGATGCACTGCCCATTATCAGGTCATGATGTGCATTTTAATTTACACCCAAAGCAATTTTGTTTACACCGGCTGGCAAGGGCAGAGAACGATGTAGTGGAGATGCTGTGCTATTTTCATATATTTCAAGCGTTGGCAGAGGCAGTGCCTTTGTTTTCATTTGGATTAGGCCACAAACAAGCCACGCAAATTATGTGTTTATTAGTCTGTATTGTTTAAGAAAGCCTTTGCTACACATGGCAGCTTGTTTATATGACGCACAGAGCCGTCGATCGGGGTCGTCATGAGTGGCATTTGGTGAGGAAACCACGCCTACTGTGCCCTGTGATAAAGAGCAACAGTGGGAACAGTGGGTTTGCTCTGGAAAATCCACTGAATCACAACACGCAAATGTGTCTAGCCACTGAAACAGAGAATGAGCTAGGGATTCTTTATTTAGTTGAAGCGATCGTGATTAAATGTGCTCCCCCACTTTGTCATAGAGAGCGAGGATCGAGTCATCGCTACCGTATATCACTAAATGTAATTTTGTTATCAAAGTGACAGAGGATTAGTAAACACGTGTTCAATTTATATTCCCTATGAACAATCTCTACTAACAAACAACGTGGCGGAAAACAGCCTTACTTTTACCAATTACACAATTTGTGGTCACGACATGGTATCTTCGTTGCTCGCTACATGTAGGTACATTTTTGAGGAGGTGTAGTACATCGGCTCCAGCAGCACTTCACACGTAGCCTCTGCAACGCCCTGACAGAGACGCATATATCCGGCTTTACACTTACCCGGTGTTTCTCTCCCAGTGGCGGGCCCAGGCTGCGGTAAGAGGATCGAAATAGAATGAGGAAAGAAAAGAAACGGAGAGAGAAGAGGAGTAAGACGAGGAGGAGAAGGCAAACACACAGTTACAGATGCATTTACCAGCCCAAGCCAGCGGCGCTTCACTCTCATCGTAGCCCGCCATCAGGAACAAAGCACCATCAAAAATTATCAGCCAACCGTAGCAGGTGGCTAAATTTGGACATGCGTGCGGTGGACACTGACACGTTGAGAAGCATCTTCACAAAGACGTCAGGTGGAGGAGCAGTGAACATCATGAATATTAATCCTTGTAATCCCGCTACGGACCTCACGAAAACACTCACATTCAAAGTGACGAATATGATGTGAAAATTGATGTATGGTCGATGCTCGGCTGTTTCTAATGTGGTGATAGAAATGTGAGGAGGGTGGAAGAGCCACTGAAATGGTTTTAAGTGTGTTGAGCTCTGTTCCATGACTAAAGCAGTGACCTTACAGCTGAATCCTGCGTAAAATCTGTCTGACATCACTCACCGAGGCTTTTCCATCTCAAAATCTGAGCACTGTTTTATTTGGAGAGTGTGATAGCCTCGCACTCTATTTTACTTCCACACACTCAGTCTTTTTATACCGTAATGTGCAATCACACAAACACGTGCACACTCACACATAGTAAGTGCTCTCAGACGGGGCGAGTGAGTGATATTCCTCGTGTGGTTGAAGGGTGGAGTGGGAAACAGTGGACCAAACCTGGTTTAAAGTTAGAATCATGTTGCCATATGAAAATGATCTCATTTCTAAATTGAGGGAAACCCTGATGGATACTTTGGAATACAATACAGTGGCAGGGCACCCCAACGTCTCTGTCATGCATGATAATAATCTCATAACACTGACTGATATGATTTTACAGAGACTTGGCAAAGGGGATGCCACATGATGTCAGCTTATGACTCCATGGCGCCTTTTTTTGGTGCCAGTTAGTCCACTAATCACATGACATTGATGGATGAAAGCAAGGATTTCATTGTAGGGCTCCTATCGGAATGCATACATCTCACTGTACAGTCCAGTGTAGATGCATCATGGCTGCTTTTACTCAAACTATATGATGAAGGAAGGAACATCTTTGTAATGGCTGTCTTGGAATAAACCGAGCGTAATCAAGCAGATTACTTGGCTCTATACTGTCTCGGCCTTGCCAGCGGTGTGGCTTTTGTGCTGGTAAATATTTGCTGTGAGTTGAGTAGCATGGCATCGGCACATCACAGGGACATTTTGTGTTTCCCAAACATCAGGCCGGTGACGTCAGGAGGCCTTAATGATGTTTAACAAGCCAGTCCAGCATCACCCCATAAACAACCCTTATATACCCATAGTACCTTGGAGTACAATAGGACCAAACTCCCACCTAACCTGGCCATCCGCCATGTTGCATTAAGGTAACAAAAACAGACACTCGGGCGTGCGCAAGCTTTTGTAACCTCATTTTGACGTCCCCCACCTTTCACCAGGCTGCAGGCGAGGTGCTGTTCACCGCTGACTTACTGGAGGATATAGCTCAGCTGTTTGGATGTGGGGGAACCCTGTTTGATCATTACAAAAGAAGAAAAAAACGACTGACTGGAAGACCCATAATAAAGTGAGCAAAGGAGAAAGTGAACAAATCTTCGAGAAAGAGCCAATTCAAAGAGTTGAAGGATGGAAAAGTGACAGTAAAGACTCATAATTTCTGACTGATTAGCAAACGTTTTCAATTAGAACAGCAGAGGACAGGAAAACCAGAGGCAGGGAGGGACGAGGTCATCGGGGTTCATTTCCATCCGGCAAGCCTCAAACAAACACACACAAAAAATAAAACACACACACACACACATACACACAAATTCACAGAACTCGCACGGAGCCGTTTTCCAGCAGGAGCCCAATTTGTGTTTGGGCTCACTTACACTATTATATTTGTCCAGTATGATCTCAGCTCAGACTGAGGCTAAATGTCTGTGTCTGTCTGTTTGTAGGTGGGATTTGGGGTTTCTGTGTGTGAGTGAGTGAATGCGCCTGCAGTTATGTGCACGTGTGCATGCATGCATGCAAAATGTGCATGTGTGATCTCCGCGTTTGCATGTGCGGCGGCGGGCATGCATACATGTGAGCGTGTGTGCGTGGGGCTGCCAGTGTGTCTGACAGGAGAGCAGAGGTCATGCTAAGGTTGGGATGAAGTCAGAATGTAATTATGCTTCAATGAACCAAAGGGGAAGTAATAAAGACCAGCTGCATGTTGTGTGACTCTTAAAGTTCCACTTAAAGCAAGCTGCACATTCTCTCTGCTCTCCCGCGCTGTGCTGAGAAGGGGAATACGCAGTATGTTAATGCTCCTGCCTCGAAAAAGGGATACAAGGAAAGTTTAGAAAAATACACACACACACACACACACACAAACACAAACACACACACACACACACACACACATACACACACAGACTTTATTAAAAAGGGTAGCGTCAGCAGCAAATAAAGAGATAATAAAAATGGGCAAAATATTTCCTCTCACATTCTAATGGGGCGGGGTTGCCAGGGTGACCTGGCATGCAGCCAGGGATGGAGATGGTCACTGAGTGCATGTACGGGAGGAAAACAGGGTAGGAAGAGAGGGCGACACACCAGGTGGTTTCACTCGGGTGATCCAGTCTCAACTGTCAGAAAAAGAGGGGAAGGGAAAGAAAAAAACATCAACTGGCCCGTCAAAAACAGGAGGGGAAAAAAGGAGAACTTTATCTTCCCCTGAATGAGCCTCCCTCTTTTCAACCTCCCTCCTGTGATCTTTCCCTCTCTTTTCTCTCCCTCTCCATTTCACTTATGTCCTAAATCTTTCTCATTCTCTTTCCCGTGTTTTTTATTTTTCTCGCTCTCATCATCCTCTCCCCATCTGTCTCACTGAGACATGTTTTCCAGGGCCTGCCATCCATAGATACCGTATCCACCAACAGTAGCCCGCCAGTGCCTAGCGGAGAGCCCCTGGGGAAGGTGGAGAGCTGGGGGAGGGCCACCGGGGAAGGCCTGCTGGGTACAGGGTGATACGGGTGAGCTGGAGGGGAGGTCCTAAGCCCTCCTACCTGATAACCACAGCAGCTTTTCTATCTGGAGAAACACACTGGCCCACGTCCAGCACAACAATAGAGACGGAGACAAAATGGGTCAGGAGTTGTTGAATTTAAAGCCTATGGTTGGTGGTGGTAATAATAAATGAGGTTAACGTAGCAATTTTTTACATAAACATAAAAAACTAAAAAAAGAGAAAAAAACATTTCAATAGCATATGTTGTGACAAAGATTAGATGTGAAAGGAATACATTGCATTTCCAGTGTTCATCTGCTCTCAAAAAGGCTGTGTATCACATTTAAAAACAAGCTTCACATGGTTGTAAGATAGAAAAGTGAATTGAGCTAGTGAATCTATTGTTCCCAATAAATTGTTACAAGTTGTTTGATTTTCTTTATATAGATTTATTTGACCACAGATCAAAGAAAGCCATGATTTCTCTTGAACAAAACTCCAGAAGGAGAGAAACGGTGGGTTCTACGGAGTTCATACACATGCTTACGTTGTTGTGGAGGATCTTCTGGTAATGCGTGGCTTATGGGGTCCCATGAAAGTATTTACGCGTTATTGGGAACTTATATGAAGGAGAGAGAGAGGTACAGCTTGGCTCTCACAGCTCATTGCTGGGGGGGGGGAAAGGGGGGAGGAGAAACGCCTAAATTCCATAAGCTTTCCCGGAAAAACAAGCAGGACTTTATCAGGGAAAGTACAAGTCACTGAGTCCTGGTGCGGCAACTGGAGGCTGCTGTCAGAAGGGAACTATGTTAACAGATACTCAGCAGTCACCAGTCATCCCCAAAACATGTGGTTCCTGTAAAAACAACCCCCCCCCCATGAACCCCTGCCACTATCCCGTCACGGAGCCCAATCGTCAGGGAGCGAAAGATGTGTTTTTTCCTGAGGGTGTCCCCCATGGGGACGAGGCATGAGTGAGTGAGGGTGTGTGTTTGAGTGTGTGCACAAAAAAAGACTGTTCATTATTTTGGTGTCAAGGTCCACGACACAACACACCGCTGTTATAGATTTAGATGAGACTTAGTCAGTGAGAGGTGCCGTTTCTCGGACCAGGTTTTGTCCAACGTAACAGTTAAATGGAAAAGTCGAAACATTTACATTATGGTTTAGATTTTTCCGTTTGTTCTTGATTCTTTATGGAAAGGCAGGACTGACTGGAAATGAGGGGGCTAGCACACAGGTCCAACATGGGCCAACAAACCCACCAGGAGGATAACTGAGCCAACATTCTCATTCAGGTCTTTTATCTGATGCTCTATAAAAAGTGGGGATCTCACAGTGGTTTGAACAGAATGATGAAACTTCAGCCTCTTCACTGAAAGCATTACGAGCAGCAAGAAAGTAATCCCAAGGTGCTAAATGCGAGATTGAGAGCTTTTCTATTACCTCTAAACGGCTCTCAACATGGCAACGGCTGAGCAGGCGTTTCACAACTGACAGGGATAACAGTGCAAACCACGGCGAAAGTGCTGACCGGGCTAAAAGTGTTTACCTGAGGGGGAAACGGAGGGTGGATGCTGCACTTCCGCAACGTCGCAATCAGTCGGCACGGCATTATGAGCTGTAACTGCCGTATGAGAGCAATGCAGAGCAACGTCCGCGAGCTAGTGTCGTATTACAAGCCACACAGAAGGAGAGCGACTTCATCCTCTGCTCTGGTAGAGATTACTCCACTGTATCTTTACTATTTGCTATTTGTTTGCTGCTATACTAATGATCTGAAAATGTCATTTCATTCTGACGGTATTACCGGAATCCTCAAAAACCCTCCATGATAAAAAAGATCTTTAAAACGTTTCCCAGGTTAAGACTCTATTTCCTATCCTGGAAGCTGACCGTGATCGTTTTGTGTGGCACTAAATAAATTATAGCCTTAATTTGTAGAAAAAAACATGAATACAGCCAACTACTGCTGATTTTGCCATCCTTTGACACTCGCCCTCCAGAATAAATCTAAAGCATCAGTTGTTTCAGCAGGTTTGTTTACTTTCAAGAGACAATGCCCTCTAGCAGCCGTGTTCATTATGACGGAAGCAAAGTGGGAAGTCAAGTGAAGTCGTTATAGAGTCTGCATCAGGACGATAAGCGGATGGGTAACAGTGTAACACAGGAGACAGATGTTAGTGTCCTGTTTTAAACTGAAAACCAAGGTTGTTTTCAATCGTTCCATCACCATTACCAAGTGTTTATTGTTGTAACCGTGATGACAAAGATCCCTTAATCTTAACGAAGTAGCGCTCTTATTTGAATCTAAATCACAATGTTTCCCTAAACCTAAACAAAGTGATGTTTGGGCCTAAACCTAACCCAACCTTATTTGCAGCATTGTCACATGATAAAACAGTGATTTTTGATGGTCTAAGAAGGAAAAAAACAAATGATGTCGTCCTGCAAATGGACACCAGACGGCATGGACATATTTTTTATTGCGCAACATATTTTTCAAACAGATGGTAAGAAGAGTCTTTGAGGATTATGTAAATACCTTCAGAACAAGGATCACCTGTTTTTTATTTTTCAGAAACCAGATGCTTAGTGATGTGACTCGAATATAATGATAATAAATAAGAGGCACAAACTGGAGCTAACAAGCCCCTGTATATAGGCAGCGGGACAGTTTACCCATATTATCTGGAGAAAAGATGCATTGAATATTACTGTGCTCTTGTACAGTGATACATGTTTGAAAGGCACATATTCATAAATATATTCATGCGTAACAGATATTTTATTTTAAGTTAAGAGTTACAAATTCCTCTCACATTCTGCACATTTGCTGACGTTTACTTAGTGTTGCATGAAAAACAACTATCACAATCCAGAAAATGGCCCAAGCCAGATAATCCATCATTCATTAGATGAACTGTAAAACGACCAAGGAAAATGTAATGTGGATATAGGCAAAAGTCAATGGATTGATATTCTGGAGAGATGAGGTTTCAGCTGCTGCTGGAGGCTTGGGTGTGACTCTGTAGCTCTCAATACATTTTCAAGTTCATTTCAAATATTTGGGATTCAGGAGGGATAATTTGTCAAGGCCGGGGGAAGGTGACCAGGGCGCTGCAAGGAAGTGAAAGTGCTCAATAGTAGCAACATGAACTCAGCAACTCCGTGATTTTCCATTCAACCTATGACCCTGCTCTGAACAGGGAACACACGGGCATGCCAGAAAGTCACAAAAATACATTTCATTTTGGCAGTGGTGTTTCGTCTCACAGCTGCCACTTCTGTAATTACGTGACAATCCAGAGCCATGAACAAGTAAACACATCCTGTTGGAAAACTCAACGCCTCTCCTTACAATAGATCTTTATTAGA
Source organism: Ophiodon elongatus (assembly GCA_016806645.1). NCBI lineage: Eukaryota > Metazoa > Chordata > Actinopteri > Perciformes > Hexagrammidae > Ophiodon > Ophiodon elongatus. The sequence goes on along the minus strand of JACSYO010000228.1, from coordinate 286,577 downwards.
AAAAAAATAAAAATTCTGGAAAGCCAATCAACAGACAGGAGCAAAAAAAATCTCAGACTTGAAGAAGAAAAAAAAAGTTTTAAAAATGGGACAAAAACACATCCTGTCTCATATTTAAACCTCACTGACAGAGCAGCTGTTAAAAGTACATCCCGAATAACAGGCATGTTGGTGTCAGGGTTGGCATCCTGGAGAGTATGCTCGGGGAGGGAGAGGCAGAGAACGGACGCAGCTGGGCCCAAAGGTGGGCCTCTAACCTCTGGGCCACACTTTACCAAAGAGATGTCTGCAAAGCGGAAATCCTCTTTAATAGCCACGGGAAATCAGACTCTGAGGAAAAAAAATAAATAGCCCAAGCCTGCATGCGAGATGAGCTCTTTCAGACTGACAATGGCACGGCGACAAAAAAGCATGTCGGCTTCCTCATTTATATCAATGAGGCGACTGTATTTGCATAGCTGGGGTGCCGCTGCAGAAGGAGAGATCCTGCTCTCTGGGTGCTTTGTCGACAGTAAATGGAAGATCATCAAGTAACGTCCTGCATCAGTAAACCGGAAACATGCTCCGGGTTCTCCGGCTTCCTCCCACAGATAACAAAAGACATGCAGCTCAGGTTAATTGGTGACTCTAAATTGCCCGTAGGTGTGAATGTGAGCGTGAACGGTTGTCAGTCTCCATATGTGCCCTACAATAAACTGCCGACCTGTCAGGGGGGACCAATGTCAGCAGGGATTGACTCCAACCTCCTCGCGACCCTAAATAGGATAAGCGGTTGGGATAATGGAATGGAATATGTATATATACATACACATAGATACTGTACATACATATATATATATATATACACATACATACTATACATACAGTATAAACAATTATGTGGAGTCATTCATAAGGTTTAGGCTATTTCAGATTTGATATGCTGTACCATACCCTGTTGCAACACACCCACAACAATTGAGCACTTTGCATTGTGTTGCTGTCTGGCTATTGTTGGTCTAAATGAACCTTAAAGGCCAATTTATAGTACACTCTCTCAAAAGTGCTATTTTGGCAGTCTGAAAGTTGAGAATATTGCCTGAACAGGAGGTTCTGTTTTGTCCTAAAATGATATAACCCTAAAAAAAAAAAGTCAACAATCTAAAAGGCATGCCCACCATCTGCAGTGTGTGGTATGCCCTATTTCCTCTGTGTTGGAAGGGATGGAGAGGAGGTCCATTTTCAGAGAAATGTATCGGAAATCAAAATATGCGCTCCCTGCATCTCCCAGCCGCATATTGAAATCAAGATGGCCGAGTTTGGTGAACAATGCATTGTCCACGCTTCTCCCAAGAGAGAGGACAGCTAGGAGAGATTCACACACGTGCGCCCAGGAATGAAACACGCAAAGACACGCCAAGGTAAGATGGATGAAGAGTCGGATCGTCAGCCAGATAAATACAGTAAGAAACCGCAGACACACAAGATCTGTCGGGCGGACTGAAGGTAACTGGGGATTGAACATTTTAGCCAGATGCTGGGATCCACACAACTAATGATCTCCATATCCACACTCTATATATTTGCTCTGTATCACACAAACACATTCACTCTCATATACAAAGGTATTAGAACATACACATAGGCTAATAATCCAGCTCCTCTCGCCACATTAATCAAGGATACCCTGTGTGTAAAACATGGGGCCATTAAGAAATCCGGGCCAAAAAACTTATTTAACAAATGAAGCATGTGCCAAATGTTGTCATCAACCTCTCAATTCAAAGCAACCTTGCAGCTGAAATGTGTTTCATTGCGTACACTAAACATGCTCTGTTTAAAATGTGTTAGTATTTTACGTGATAAATGGAAGCCCACTGAGCGGGAGTCCACACTACAACCGAGTTCAGATGGAGACACGGGGTGACCAAGGCCTAAAACCAAACACAGCAACCCCAAAGAGTCCCCGAACTCCACTATAAACTCTGTCAAAGATCTGTTTGAGGAGTTGTGTGTGTGTATATGTGTGTGTTCCACCCAGCATTTTGGAAAGTTCTGCCAAACACAGATCCATGTAAGGTCATTAGCCCACCTCGGACGTCTCTGCTTTGTGTCTTAATGGCAACTTCCCAAACACTCAGCTCCTCTCTGCCAGGGCTTCCCACAACTCACACGAACACACTCATGTAGACTCTCTCTCTCCTCTCACACACACACACGTACATACAAACATAATACAACCTGGCTGCCATAGTGTAGGAGGCCTGGAGCAGCCCAGACATCAGTCTATAAATAGTGGTTGCTCTGATTGTGTGGTGCCCAGGGCGAGAAGTTATTTAAACTGATTTGATCTACTTGTTGTCATTATTTCCTCTACTTTAGCCAAGGGGCTAGATTATTTCAAATTCTGCTTTTTCTCCATAGCTGTACTGTTTTTGTATGAATGTATTATTTTTTTACCCAATTTATTTAGTTTGTGTTTTTACAGTCGCACCCCTCCTCCCAACCTAGGATGGACACAGGTCTGACACCGCTTGGCTTTCACATGGGTTCTTCAATAAGAGTTTGCCAACTTCATGTGTGAGGCTCTCAAGAACAACAGAAATGCAGAGATGGAAAGAGTCCTGGAATATTGTACTTGAGTAGTAGTGTTGGTATTTTGAAGGCATTTTACTGATGCAAAAGTAAAAGTACTTGGGTAGAAACGGATTTAAGTAAAAGTAAAAAAAAGTAGGTCAGTTAAAATGTGATCTGAGTAAACGTAACGGTGTTACATTTTAAAAGGGTTAGGGGTGATGATATATGATACTACTGTTAAATTAAAGAGTAGGCTACAAAATAGATTGCATTAAATGTAAACTTATACACATGTAGAACAACATCAGCAACAAGAAGCTGGATGTCCAAACCAACAGATGAGCACTCTCTCAACTCACAACTAAATTATAAAAATACAACTAGCGTAGCCTCACAATAACAACAGAGACAACACTCACACAATTAAACAAAAGTGATCGAAAATACATCAAAATGAGAAATGGACGCAATGGAGACAGACAGTTATTTTAGAATCAACTACCAAAACAGACAATGTGGACACGTAAACAAGCTCTGCAGCCGAAAACACACATATTACAGCACAGGAGAAACTGCGTTTTTACGCACAGCCTAGAGCGCGCGCACACGCACGCACGCGCAAGTGCGTTGCGGCAAAGAAGTAGTTGTTGACGTTCTCGTCCCTCGGGTTCAGCAGCGTGTTGTTGTCGTACTCGCCAGTATTAACGGCACCCTGCGAGTCCTGAGCGCCGTCAAAGTCCTCCACAAGCTGCTCCACTCGGCCTGTCAGTCCCAGTATAACCAGTATAACCTCTCCGGGCCCACTGCGCTTCAAACCGCTTTAAGCCTTATTACATCGATATTACCAGCCTCAAGCAGCAGGAAGTGTTAGCATTTAGCTTGCCCCTATTGTACAGTGAGTGGTGCTTTGAATCAGACCATAATTAAGATAGATTTAACATTTTATTTTTAACTATGTCGAGGTAGAGAAATGCTAATAGTATCAGACTCCACGTGTAATCGTTAATGTGATTATGCTTGAAACGCGGTTCCCGGTTGTGACCTCGGCCCGTGAACGCAACGTATCGTTTCCCAGCGTGCAGAGCGTCTCCTCTCCGGAGCTCCGCCCTCCTGTGGCCGCAGTCAATACTGCAGCTTCTTCTCTGCTGCAGCAGCTGCTGATTCTTCTCCTTTTTTATGTTCCTTTCTCACACAGCTACTCAGGACTTTTTCTTGTGATTTTTTTTTTTAACTCTGATATGGATGCAACTTGAAATGATGTAGAATGCATAAGATGTATAGTACTGAAGAAAAAGTATAATTACAGACTTTTGAGAATACTCAGAAAAGGCTGTTTCAGTAACATGTACAATTAATTACTTCCAACCCTGCAGATATGTAACCATTGTTAACTGCCGATATTAGGGATAGGAATAACTCAAACAATATTGATGATTTAACATAATTGAACCAAATCCCTGCCCGTGTAATGGCAGACAAAGTGGAATTAGTTTTTTTCAGAAAGTCAAACAAGTAGTAGTTAAAGACCTAGAAATTCCAAGTTGGTCAAGACCAAAATAGAGCAAAGGGGTCAGTGAACACTCAAGGATTTGTCAGGGTGACCAGAAACATGATTGGGACATTAAAGTGTGTCTGTGTCTAATAGATGTGTAAGTAGACATCTGTTTGCTAACATGTTAAAGAGAACCATTTTAAAGGGCTATAAAACTGTTTGTCTGTATGAGCTTGTTTTTGAAGCTTGTCTACCCTCTAGTGTAATGCTGGGCAAAAATGCACAAACAACTATTCTCTACTTTTGCTAGTTTGATATGTACTGAGTCTGTACCGGTGTGCATGTCTACTTCCTCCAGGAAATAGTTACACACTGAGAAAAGCTCTCCCCCCCTCCACTACCAGGCTTTTATGTTAAGCTTTTAGCAAACTAACTGCCAGCCATATAAATGAAAGTATTACAACTTTGTACTGTGTTACAAACTCAGTCAGTGCTGTTGGACAAAGTTTAGATCATGTGGGTGGTGACTGACCCCTCGGGGCTTACCATTGCCATATGCGATCGCTGTGAAGACTGTTCAGTAAACTCAACTCAACTCGACTTGACCTGACTCGACTCCGAACTGCTGTCCACATGCTAAAGAATTCCAAAGAGACCTATGAGAGCTTTGGGGCCAGATTTGTTCCTGTAGCATTACAATGGTCACATAGACTCAGTGCTCTTTAGCCTGTGGATACTATGGCCGCCTGCCGACTTTGTTGAGACTCGCTGCTGCAGTTTGGTTGAGGGTCAGACAACGTTTAGTGCCTCTGAGTGATGATAATTGTTTTGCATTTTGAAATATTTTTATAATTTCCAGGTCATTACATATTTCTAACTGTCTAGAAGAAGCATTGTTTATTTTCTGTAAAAAATAGCACTTACAAAGCATTAACACAATTGCAAGCAAAATACTTTGAGATCGCATGTTGTCAATTTTAAGTAGCTCACAGTTTAATCATTTGAGAGTGGAAGGAAGCATTATTGCTTTGCTTGCACTCGATACCCACAGTGGGCTCTGAACTCCTGAAGAGACATAACACTCAAACCTAGTGGCCAGAAATCTGTCACTGCAGTCATAACCAGACTGTCACCAAATTTGACCCTCTTTGAGAAGTGCAATAGATGGAGAACTAAAGGCGAGCACTGGACAAGAGAACTGACCGTTTTGGCTTTTCATCCTTCAGATTGATTTCACTGGAACACACAACCTCAGGGAATACATGAGCTGTGGGATACTGGATGGACCAATGTAGGCCACACCAGTCAGTTCCTTTCACCTGCCCCCGAACCGCCACGAATACTCAGAGGAGCCAAGTAAAATAGAAAGGAACAGGACAAGCGTGTGGACAGTCTTTGTTGGTCTGTCCTGATAGTTACGGGTTCCTGTAACACAGCTCCCTCTCATTCACTATTGTACTGTTCCTCTTGTAATGTAGTACGTGGCGGCCACATCACCATCGATAAGGAAATCCGCTCTGAAAAACAGAGATAGACTGAGATGAGGTCACTTACTGAGAAGGCGGTGGGAAGGTTGTGTTCTTCTTTGGAAATAGACTATCGTGACAGGAGCCTGCTGTTCCTGAAATTCCTGAATGTTCACACCTCCGTTCCAGCAAGCAAGTCTTTCGTCCAGGTCAAAAGAGGGACACTATTTCGCTGACATAGCTCAGATAGCATCATGCATTGACAGAATCGTCTCCAAATGCACCGTGGGAGCGTCTGTTTATGCTTCAAAAACAATTAAGGCCTGAACCATACAAGGTTCCTCAGAGGGAGATTACGTTTGATATTAAAGAAATTAACCCGTTAATCCACCAGTCAACAGTTTACCTACGTAATGAAACCAAATGGCAAAGTTGTTTTTTAGAGTTGCTGTTTTAGAGCGCAGTCCTGCACTCATCACCTGCAGGGAATTTATTAGACCCCTCCGTGGATGAGGTCAGCGTGTTTAAGGCAAGGGATGTGCTGGTATTTTACACACACACACACACACACACAAACACACACACACACACACACACACACACACACACAGACACACACACACACACACACACACACACACACACACACTTTCCACAGACATACACAGCAAATACACACACAGAAAACATGCGCACAGAACACTCTCACTCATTCTCTCTCTCTCTCTCTCTCTCTCTCATGACTCAGGCCGGCAGAATGTGTTTGCTGCCTGCTCAACTCTCATCTGGAAGCACCAGACATGAGATAACGAGGATCCAATGATGACTGTCTGCCTGACCAAAGGCAAACGACCCCTGGGCTGAGTCCTGTTCCTCACTCCATGGCACACACACACTTTCTCACACACAACTGACACAAACACAGCAGTACACAAACAACCCCCAGCTAAATGCCATAATCACATTAGGCGTGCGAGTGATCCGTTGCACATGGTCGAGAGGAAATTTACACATGTCATCCATTCATTTACTCAGCTGTTTATCGATGATTAATCAGTGCACTACGTCCTGTCACCACCCTACAAAACAAATCATATATCTGCAGGCTAACACACCGACACAGTATCGTGTAATATTTAACGTCTGCTCCAATGGATTTATGTATGCAGAGATGGAGGAAAGGCGTATGAAAGTGGATCCCATGAAGAGCACTGGAATCCTGGTGTTATGCCAAGGAAAAGCCTCGTTTCCACGTACATGACACTCAACGAGAAGTTATATCCATAATTAATGCAGTGGAGGACTTGCATGTCAAGATATTTTGGAATGCTGTACGGTACAGAGCTGCTGTTAAGATCTCAGAAATAGATTGGATTTCACCTCAGATGGATCCTCGTGCCTCAGCCACCACACACACACACAAGGATAGAATGCTCACATGTAGGCCAGCAATGCATTGCAAGTTCTGTAGCTACAGCATGTACTGTGAGAATACACACAAGCACATGTGTTTCTAAATCCCGCACATACTGTATAAACCCTACGTATGCAAGTATCCCATTACAGATATACCCATGTTATTTTACCCCTTTGCCATTTTCCTCCCCGGCCAAACGCAACACAGTTTGGAAACTCAACATGGATCGGTTCCCATCATTGCCATAGTTGCCATTTTCATAGCGTTAGATTTTTCCAGAGTGGAGAACTTCTGTTTGTTTTTACTGCTACTGTCAAACATTCAGCTGCCCTGCAACCTGATTCATACTGCCGAACCTGACAGAGCTCCTTTGTATCATAAAACTGGCACACAAACTGCGCAGTACACACACACACACACACACACACACACACACACACACACACACACACACACACACACACGCACACACACACACATGAATACACACCTTCACCTGAACTAATGGAAATGTACATACTCATGCATTAATGACAGCTAATAAAGGCATCTCCTCAAACACACACACACACACACACACACACACAAACACTCAAATGCGCACGCACTCTTGACAGTAAGAAGGTAAGCTGGTTTCTTTACATCAGAGTTTCCTCCAGGCCGCCTCATTGGGAAATAATAAGCTGCATTTAACAAAATGAAACGGAGAGTGAGGGAGAGGGAGCGGGAGAGGGAGAGGGAGAGGAAGAGGGAGAGCAGCCACCATGTTCACTCACACAAAGAGTGTGTTTGAGCACCAGTGTTGCAGATGGAGCAAGTGAGTGCGCAATAACACCGTTGATGACTGATATTTCTTTAACACTGGAGCCTATTCCTCCACATGGAAAAGAGCAGAAGAGGAGGTGGGGTTGGGGTGAGGCTGCTGTATTCACCTGATGCCAGACCATAACATTATGACCCAATCCCTGTTATATTTACTGGTGGGGAACACTCGGTGGTGCAGGAAGCAGCTATAACATTGTTTTTCCCTCCTGTTAAAAAGCCTGTGTTCTAGTAAAACGTTGGGGGGCTCAAACCCACAGCTCCCCTCAATCTGCTTCCAGGGGGAAAGCTGAGTCACCTGAGCCCGCCTCTGCCCTCCGGCTCTCTCTCTCTATCTCTCCATCTTTCTTTTCGTCTTCTTTCTTTCTTTCTTTCTCTCCATCTCTTCTCTCTGCCTTTGGAGGTAACCGCAGAGTATAGAAAAGCTGAGCCAAAAAGGGGGGGGGGGGGACTTTTTTTTTTTTATTGCAAATGTACAAACTGTAATGGATCCATAATGTAACCCACAGGAGAATCTGCTTTCACGCACTGTACCACCGTTAAATGGGCCAGAGATGTATATTGTGCATATATGCACATTGAAATACAACCAGGGTCTCTTGTAATTTTGCCGAGATAGTGCCGTTATTTGTTGTGTGGTTTAAAAACTTGGAGACTGACAGAGAAAGGGGTAAGAAATACAAATGAGTCCCTCTTTTATGAGTCATTTAGTGGGCCATTGGGCGGCCTTCTCAAGATGTCATCAGCACAACAGAGGGATCTTTCACACACACTCACACACACACACACACACACACACACACACACACACACACACACACACACACACACACACACACACACAAACAGATATTATGTTACAGGAACAACAACTGAGAACAGAAGGGTAAAGGAGGAAAGAAAAGTAGTCCACGATCATAACAAGGCAAGATGGATCTGCTGTTGTCTGGATGAGGACATCGCAGAGCAAACTTTTTAATTACAAATAGATTAAACCACTTTGATGTTGTTGTGTGGTCTCCCTCAATATTTGGTTTTGAGACTTGTGTGGATTCCTTCCCTTTTGTTTGTCTTTAGGAAACCCGGGAAAATCTCCCTGTGAAGAGGGCCAGCTCCAGTGGGTCAGTGCTTGAGCCTCAGTGCACATGCATCCTAAACTGTTTTTATTTATCTTTTATTTAACCAGAAAGGCCCCAATATCTCTTCTGCCAGGGAGTCCTGGTCAAGATGTGCAGCAAGTAAAATGTTTCATGTACAAACATGGACAGATAACATCACCAAGAAAATACAAGTACAAACGGGGACAGATAACATCACAATGAAGAACATACCAAAACATAACAACAGACACAAAAACATAGTGGAATCAGAGGCTAAAATAGGGAATAATATCCTGCTGAAAAAATACATTTTAAAATCGCTTTAAACCGAGAGGAGAAAGATCTCACGGTAAGTTTGCATTGCTGATCGTTCCGAGCTGGTGGGGAGTGAAAGGAAAAGGCAGATTTACCCAGCTCTGTTCGGCTGCCCTTTTGAGTGGCGAGACTGGCCAGAGTGTTACACTAACTGTACACTTAAGCGCTGTGTAAGGCGCCAACACCAGTCACTTCAGAACCACAGATGAAGTGTCAGACTGGAACCTCGGCGTGCAACATTAACAGGCATTCACCCCCCACCCCCCGCCTTGGACTGCCTCTGACTCGGGTCCAGCTCCCAGGGCTGTGGGCTGATGTTGTTATTGTTGTTTTTCGTGCTGAGAACACAAGTCCCAGCCAAAATGGACTCCTGTTGCAATAACAAGACCTGGAGGGCCCCTGCTCAGCAGAGCTTTATTGGTACAGGGGAGCACCAGCAACGATGTCTGTGGACAATCAACAACCAATTTGTTAAGGGGCGAAATGGGAGATCAGCCAGAGACTGTTCTTTTTCTTTGTCCGTCTCCGAGTGCCGGGTCTCTACCACTGTTACATCCATATCGGCTCACTTCCTCTTGTGTGTAATTGGCCACCACAAGAGGCCACGTGGAGATGTTAGAGGCTATCCAACATGTATGCAAGAACATTGTGGCCTTTCTCAGTCGAAAACATAAAAAAATAAAATGTTTTTTAATGAAATGCACCAAACACATCATTTGGGATTGGGAGTTCATATGCTTATTCATTGTACATCAACAGAAACGAGACATATAATGATGCAAAAAAACCTCTAAGTTTGATGACTTTAAAGGTCACAGTTTGATATAATGTCACTAGAGCAGCAACCAATGTAAAACAAGAAAGACAATAAATAGTCTCTATAGGTCTAACTGAAGCTCCAAAATGATGTGTATATGAAGTATATTGCCCAAAATTGACCTCAAAGGGCTTTACAATCTGTGCGGCATACAGCATATGTCACACTCTATCTTTAGACCCTCGATTTGGATAATGAAAAACTTAAGAAGAAGTTTAACAAGGATAATAAAAGGAAGAAACCACAGGAAGAGGAACAGAGTAGGGATCCTTCTTCCAAGACGGACAGACATGCAATAGTTGTTTGATGAAAAGAATGGACAAGCGTACAGCAACAATGGAACTATTACACTATGGAGAAATCAAATGAAAACACTTTGGAGGTCAACCACACTCAGCACGAATTTACATTCTGTGTTTTCATTCTTACATATGTGATTATCATGAATTCTTGTTTTTGCATTTGCGACGGCTGTAGCCCAGTGGGTTGAGCTGGTTGTCCTGAAACCACAAGGCTGGCGGTTTGATCTCCGGCTCCTGTCTACATGTCACGGTGTCCTTGAGCTAAGTTAAGTTAAGTTTCTCCCCGGGCACTTTTACAGCAGCCTACTGCTCCTAACTGCTTAGGATAAAGATAAGATAGAGCAGATAAATTACACACACATAATGTGAGTGTTTGGGTGCACTTGCGTGCGTGTGCAAGATGTTTGTTGGCTCTTAAGGACATCACACCAGTACTGACGCATTTCAACTATCCAAACAACAGCATGTTCCCAAAGCTGGGACATGATACTTTGATTACTTGCATGCACATGCATATATAATGTATTATCCTATATTTAACTGGAAAGGCCCCATGATATCTTCGTCCTGATCAAGATGGGCAGCGAGTAAATAGTTTAATGTACAAACATACATGTTCTACGGTCAAAAGCAGAATAATAGTAGTGACACTACCTTACACAGCTAGTGTGTGTTGAACTGTGAGTGCCTGACTATTTGGCAACCCCTGATATGCTGTAATTGTTTGTTTCATAAGACATAGTAAACTTTAAACCCTGTACCGAACGCTTTGGTAGACACATGGACCTAAACTTCTAACAGAAGCACAGGTATCAATAGGCTCTTTAAGACAGCTACAGTCCCATAAGTATCTAATTGGTGGCCTTGCACTGCAACATGTTATTGTGTGGATACGTAACTGTTGGGATTACTACCGTAAGCCCAAGCTTTCTACTAGCACGGTTGACAAAGGGGTTACTGATGTCGAGGATGGGGATGAAGACGGAAGTGGAACCCCTCAGACCCGGCGATGCCCCCACATACTGGGGAAAGCCCACTCATTCCATCAAAACTATTTACATAACTCCATGGAGAAAATTGGCCCGTAGCAGTCAGCTTTTCCATGTGCGCCATACAGTAGAGGCGCTGTTACGATAATTGTCCTCTTGCACGAGCAGAGGGCATACACAGTACAGTATTTACAGTGAGAAAATAAAGGCGGGAGGGATGGTGAGAGGGAGAGAGGAAAAAGGGAGAGAGAGGGAAAGTGAGAGAGAGAAAGAGAAAACTGCTGATCAGGAAAGAGAGTGGGGTTCCACAGATATTTCCCCAACAAAAACACATCCAGTGTTGATTTTTGTCATTTTCTTGGCTCTGTGAAGTACAGTAGTTGGCAGAACAGTAAGCTCTCTGATGGTTTGTATGACTGGCTGTCATGGTCTTAGAGGTGGCTTCCCGCTGCCTCAGCGTATGCCCTTTCCCTCCCTCTGTGGTGACCCTAACCTCTCTTCTACCTACTCTCTCTTCCGCACTTTTCCTCATTCACACGTATGCTATTTCTTCTCTTTCCCTCCCCTCCGACACAGTTGAAAAAACAATCAACCTGGGCCCAGTTGTGTTGCCTGCTACACCTACTGCCCAGCTGGCATCCATTGTTTGCAATTAGTTCTAGGGCATGTGTTTGACAGCATGCCTATTTGTATGCGTGCAAACTTGCTTGTACATTTTTGCCGGCATGCACATCTGTGTCAGGGTGCAAATGTGTGTACACATCTGAGCCTAAACACATTCTTTTTTTATGCATTTTATGATCAGCAGAAGACAAGGCAGCCTGGGAAAACCATGGATGGACACGGGTCTGAGTAGGTCCAATTATTAAGAACAATCCATCAATATGCAGTGCAAGTCCTGGAGCAGGCTCAGCAGAAAAACATGGCAAAAAAAGTGAAAGCAGAAAAAAATGTGGTTCTTACGTGGAGGGAGAGAAAAATCTGTCTTTACAATCCCCCTGTTTCGCCCTGCCAACTTTCTGCTGGCTGTTGGTAGTGCGGAAATGAGAGCGTGCTAGATTCTCCCCTCCTGAGAATAACACAAACCCCTCAAAGCTCAAATCAAACACACAATCCACGTCACAGGAAACCATTTTGAAGCGTAAAACCTCCCAATGGGAGCTCCATTTGAATGCTGCGGGTATGCGCTGCCTTGCTCGCCCCCCTGCGCCTCCCTCTTTCTCCCCTCCCGTCTCTCTCAAGGCTTCAACCACAACCTAACCCGAACCACACCACCTCTCAGACGACAAGACTCCCTTTCTCTCACTCCCTGTCCATTTCCCCCTTTATTCCTTCCTTTCTTTTTTTTGCTTTTTTGCTCTTCTTTGCCTCTCTTTCTCTCTCTCTCTGAGCCTGCTATCAACAAATATAATTTCATCATCAACAATAATAATCAGAATATGATACAAGATTTTTAGGTAGGTCGATATATAGATAGATAGATAGATAGATAGATAGAATGTGTTTACATGCAAATGGACATGCAGACACGAGCCCCCTCCCCCCATCTCAGAACCTCAACCTTTTCCTCCTCTTTGCCTGGCAATTGAAACGCAGAGGTCAGGAGGGCATATGGGAGGCAATCACAGTAGTTTGTTTTGGATCTCTCACCCCCACACCAAGTCCTTGGCTGTGCAGGAGCAATGCCGCCACCTTGCCTGCTTGCTGCCTGGGAAACAAACACATCCTTAATCACTCAGGGCCTGTATCCGCCAAGGCCACACTAGTTGAGCCCCATCTGACAAGCTCAGGCCAGAAAAGTTGGACTCCATCTGATGAACTCAGGCCATACAAGTCAAGCTCTGTCTACTGAACCCAGGCCACATTAGTGGCAGCCAGACAGTCAAATCCAGGTCGCACTAGTTGAGTACCCTTTGTTGAAGCAGAGCCAATGAGAACATACTCTTCAAGCTCAGTGTCTACTCAACCCAGACCACTCTAATCAAACCCTGATGGTCAAACCTAGGCCGGGGAAGTTGAGCCCCATCTAGTGAACCCAGGCCACAAAGTCCAGCAGCGCCGGTTGAAATCAAGCCAGAAAAGTCTGATCCATCTCTGGCTGGGGGAGCTGTTCTGTCATTATGTTGGCTAAGTGTTGCTTAACAGTGGGATTCTGTGACGTAAGCACTGCGTAGCTTAGGGCTGGCAGTGAATCGAGATGTAAGACAGAAGAGAAGACGCTTTAAGAGCCATCCAGGGGCCAACAGCCATTCAGATCATAGATGAGTTAGGCGAGTTGTCTTACGTCATCCATCCCTCCTTCCCTCCTGATCCCCAAGACCAAACATATAGCCTCTAAATCTCACTCTATTTTTCTCTCTGTCCATCTGTCTCTCACCAGTTCACCTTCCCAAATATTTTCCTAACTACTCTTCCTAACCGCTTACCGCTTTACCACACGTTCACCCTTCTCTCACACCTCTCGAACATCAGTCACGGACGTGCTCAATGTGAGCGACCGAGATCAACGTCTGAGAATGTCTTTGTGTAACTGTGTTTGTGTGTAAACAATAGGGGTACTAAAACCCGGGCAGCATTTTTGCAGATGCTCCACTAGTGTCTGTTTGACAATGAGAGCTAAGGAAGAGATTTGTGTTATATGGTAAACCACAACATTCTCAGACCTTAAAGAATTTCCCTTTTGAGATATCTTATTAGCATGTACTGGGTAAGCTGTATACACTCACATACACACCCACCATGTTACACTCTGTCTCCATCAGGATGTCAGACAATTAACCTCAAGGTTCTGCTCCCTGGGTGATATAAAGAGATTAGTGACCCTGGTTTGATTGTGCGTGATGAGAGGAGACTTGTGTTAAAGTACACAAGATCTCATTGCTTGGAGGAAATGAATTCCCCCCAATCTCCGAGGCTCATTATTCCCATGGTCTCTCCTCTCCTCTGAAGCGTGTTTCAAGTCGGAGTGACCTGCGGGCAGGCGTAGAGCAGTGATAGACCTGCTGATCCCTATCCAGCCCACCGTGCAGCCAGGCGGCGGCAGGAGCACTGAGCAGGTACATGAAGCGCTGAGACCAGCCGGGACTTCCAGGAAGTTCAGCATCAGGGATCAGTGTGTGTTATTGACTTGGCAAAGCCTCCAGCCAGTACGATTCCACCAGCGAGGGGTTGGCTGACTGCTCCAGTGCACATATGTGTATGTGTGTAGAACAGGGCTCAGAGCTGTGTAGTCCAGATGGGTGGCCAGGCCCCAGTTGATTTCTGTTACTCTGTTATGACAATTGAACTCATTTGAACCACTGAACCCCTCTCTTTCTCCAGATAGTAACCCTGAATGCACCAGACCAACTCCCCTGTCCTCCTTTGCTCTTCTCACGTATGTCTCACTCTTATTAAGTTGTTTGAAATGCTAATGTATGTGTTGTTGAACAGCTGGCCGGGACAGGGACCGCCCAACCAGCAGTGGAGTATTGTGTTGACAGTAGATACGCTGGAATGGAGTGTCAGGAGAAATTCTTCCCCTCGTTCAGACAGACGTCTGTGCATAAGCCTCACAAACACTGTGCCACAAAAAGAAATTGCCCGATGGCTCCTCCCCCTCTTGGTCACCACAAACACATCTTTCAGCACAAACACAGATTAAAGATCCTGCCACCACCCATTTAGTGATGAAGGCTGGCATGTGCCATCTTCTATTGTCAGGGCTTCTAATTGATCCTAATTGATGTTGTGACAGGCGAAGAGGGGTAGGGTCTCCGGAGAAGTGCAAAGTTGGAAAACAGCGTTTAGCTTTTATTAAGCACCAGCACTGCTGAAGAAACCCGAATAAGACAAGGCTGGCTTAACTGATTGATCCTTTGTGTGGACGCGCATGGAAGCAATAAGATACTTCATGCAAACCAGACCAGGACAAGATGTTAACAAATCCTACAAACAGTGGGGGAAGAACCATTCAGATCTTTAACTAAAGGAGGAATACCCAAATAAAATGATAGATTATTACAGAATTTCCCCATTCAGCGGTGTCATTTTATCATACAATGATTTATTATTGATACATTACATGTAAGGTGAATGTTAATGGTGCAGCTGGTTGTGATGGAGCTGGTTCACTACTTTATATCCTGATGGATGCTTTAATTTAAACGAATGCATCAAATGTTATACAATGTTTTATTAATACAATTTATATCTGCATAGCAACAAGTAACTTTCAAATAAATATTTCCCTCTTAAAAATGTTGGAGTAATCCATAAAATAAAAAACGCACGCACGCACGCACGCACGCACGCACACATGCAAGTACCTCAAAATTATAATAAGCATCGTCCTTAAGTCATAATTGAGATGATATAAAAGTTGCTAAATCCCTTGTTTATGAACTTCCTTTTAACTTAAATCCCATTGTTTTCCATCCTGTCGAATAATGCAGTTCATTGACAGTCAACATGTGTAATCACAGATTTGATTTTGTTTGTTCACAAAAAGCTGTAAATTGCAACATTGTGTGTGCTTTATTTATACAAACAATATAAGATCATCTGTCATTCCTTCTTGATATTAGAAGAGCCTTGTTTGATAGTGAGGCATTCGGATTCTCTGTAATCTAAGCAACAATAAACAGCCGGTCCACATGTTTTCTACAGCGTCCTCCTTCAGTTGTTGATCCTGGCTCTGAGCCAACCAGCGTATAGATGTGAGTACAGTATGACCGCGTGTACACACACTGAGAGGCCACATCAGGGTACACTTAATGTGTGTCTGTGTGTGTGTTCACAATGAGGCATGAACACGAACATCATGTGTACATGTGTGTCTCTGTGTGCGTTTGTAGTAAATTCTTGGAAAAACAGAGGATGCTCATTTTTTTTTTTTTATGTAAAGGAGCATGCAGTACATGGACTCACACTGAAACAGACGCACACATGCACATATATACACACACTTATGGGGTGAAAGAGTGCACTGGCTGAGCTCAAATGAACCAATGGCAACCTGGGGAAGGAGGAATGTGTATGGCGCTAGTCCAAGAGAGGCCGTCAGAATCCTCAGCAGGCAACCCCGGTTGTCTTAGTGAACACAAGTGTGAGTGTGTGGGAGTGTGTGCGTCTGCACAAGAGGCTGGTAGGGGTAGTAATTGAGTAACTACATGAGTGTGTGTGTGTGTTTGTGTGTGTGTGTGTGTGATTTTACAGTTGCCGATGAATTGTGTGAATCCATGTGAAAAAGCCTTTAATTTAAACCTTTTGTTATTAGTTGAAGCAGACTAACATCTACATGAAGCTCTCCCTTTTTTTTAATTCTAGCACAGAGTCAAGCACAGCCATTAGGTGGGAACAATGACCACATTATGATTTAATTAAAGTACCTCATCAGCAGTACTGTAAGATCCTTAACAGCTACAGGATGCAGTGAAGCATCTGTAGGTGGAGAGTTGCCTTGCAGTCAGTTACTACAGCCAGAGAAGAGATCTGCCCCGTAGGGAGGTTATGGAGAGTGAGGATGGACATTCACTATAGCGCCACTCATCCCAGTAATCCCAAAAATACAGCATGATGTCATGCAGATTCCAAGTGTGTACTGCAGTAGCAGAAACAAGGTCATGTGTGCACTTGACTAATGCACAACCGAACAAGGAAAAAAAAAAAAGGCAGGGAGAGAGGAGTAAGGAGGGATAAAGGAGGAGAGTGAAGGGCTGTTTAAAATATTCAACCCCCCTTCCATTAACTAACCGTGTAGGGATGGGAACACGGCCTGCACTGTACATCTCATGAGAGAAAAGAAAAAGAGGGAGGGAGAGGGAGAAAGAGAGGGAGAGAGAGAGAGAGCGCACTGTGGGAGTAGACCTCTTTCATCCAGTAGCCCTTGAATCCAGCTCAGCATTTTCTCAGTGATGTCATCTCTTTTTCACTCTCACTTCACCCTCTGCACTTTCTTCCTCACCTCCATCTGCTCTCCCTCTCCATCCTTCCTGGGCTTTCTTCGTCTTGCACGCACATGTTCGACCCCCCCCTTCCCTGCACTTACTCGACGTGTGCTGCATTACAATATACGATGCATCATGTACAGCACACATGGATCCCTATAAATCTGGAGCTACCTACAGTCATCCTGAGTTCAGCTGCAATAGGAGATGTGGGGCTCGCTGCTTTCGCTGCATACCTCTCCATCGTCCTGTTCCTTCACTCTCCAGCCACGCAGCATCATCTGACAAGCGGGGAGGACACTGTGTTAACAAACAAGGAAAAGGCTGCTAGCTGCATGGACAAGGCCGGACAAGTGGGGGAGGAGGTTGGGGGCGGACATGTTGTGCTTGTAGCTTTTTTTAGGCGGGTATGAAGAGAAGGGAGAGGTATGGGAAGAACATAGAGAGGAGGAGTGTGTAGCTCATGCACACACACAAAAACTTCCTTTGAAGTATTTTTTACAGCGGTGGACTTATATCTGATATTTTCAGAGTAGATAGGTTCGGCTCTACTGAAGAAAAATAGAATAGACCTACATGAGCCTGCACACAGCTTTGTGACTTCAGGTTTGAGCCGTCTGCAGGAGACAGCGATGACCGGTCTCTGCCAGCGAGGACCGGTCTGATCTGCTCTTACAGGACCTCCAAACACCTACTTACATAAACTGTAGTACTCCTCCTTTAGGAAATTAATTGTATCACTGACATTATTAATCTATGTCTTGATAGTTTAATATGGTTATGCATCATTCAACACGCATCACTGGGCATTCAGTTTATGTATTTCTATTCAGGAGTGCTTAAAAGCCGCTATCCCCCCACATTTCCCATCACCTCTCTGTCAAAAATGCCAGAAAAATATAACAAAAATGAAGAAGAGTTACAATCCCCCTCATCTCGTCCATATGAACTCTAAAAACGGAGTAACCTGGGTCTGGTTTGGCTTTTTTATGGCTCGCGTAGGACATTCAAGTGCATTTGGGAGGCAGAGTAGTAAAGTAGTATGTTTAAGTATCTCAATTTCTTTCTTTTTTTTTGTACCTCTGTGGAGTCCTGCAGTCTGCCAAACAGTTCCCACATCCTTTTTGTAAAAAGATCTCAAAATCAAAGGGCTGCTACACGAGGAGACACCTGACGGTCCTCAAGCGGAAGTCTTTCTTCATTTTCCGCAGCCAGGATGATGCATGATCTGCCTCCAAAGTGACCTTATTCTCCAGAGCTCACTTAAAGGGGGGAGACACTTATCACATCGGACTACCTCCCCTTGAAATTAAGGAGCATCCTGCTGATGTATGCACCGAGATGGATAAGGCGCTGCCTGTCGCAAGGTCCAGCCGCCTGTGCTGCAGATAATCTGAGATACATGACTTCTGGTCACTCTTTAAGAACAAGAAACCATATTCTTAACATATAAACTGCTCGTGTCGAAATCTTAAGAGCTGTGATTTGGCATTCGTCCTGCCTCAGAAGATTTTAATGTAAATGTTGGTCGCATTTTGAGGTAAAGCAGTGTTCTTTTCTGGAAAGGAATCATCCGTTTTATTCACGTCCAAACACTACGCAATTCTGGCAGGTCCTCCACAGATGTTATCACTTAAAAAGGAAAGTCTATCCTTATGTAACATTGTCAATATTTAGAATAATATGCTAGATTATCTTGTCAGCAAAATGATCATTATGAGTAAAAATCTAATCCTTTAATTTATTTTCTATAGAAAATAAATGATTTTGAGAGACAGTTACATAAAAAACTTTAATCACCCAGAAATGCATCTGTCAAGAGAACATCATGTTACATTGGATGACTCCATCTATGACTTCACTTGTTGTTTTATTCCTTCAACCTTGAAATGTTATTCATTTTTTTTTATCTGTTTTTTCCTGTTTACTTGTTCTTCATAAAGAGCTAAAATGACTAAGAGACATTTATCTGCATGAGCAACAGATGAGCTCATTAACCAAGTGTGTCTCAGTGTCTGTCTATGTGCTAGCAGAATCCAAAATGTCCAAAACACTTACAGAGTAATAAAATCAGCCCATCAATGCCAGTCTACGGTCGTTATGCACAAGAGCGTGCATCCAACCTGAGAAGACAGAGTAACCATGTGACAAGGAGCAGGAGGAGAACAGGGACAGATTATTGCTTGGCAAACACCAGAAGTTGATTTCTCAACTTTAATGTGGGGCCTGTTCAGGCCGGGGGAGAGTGAGAACAGGAATTTGGTCTTACTCTCTGTTGGTTAAGCAGCTGTTTCTCTGGAGGTCCAGACTGAGCAACAGAGAGAGGAAGAAGAGAAGTGAGAAAGTGAGCGAGGCAGACAGAAAAGAAATGGAGTGGCTTTTTTAGTTCTGAATCAGATTGCTTTATAGCCACGCAGGGGGTGAGTGGTTCCAGGCAGCAGACAATGGGCCAACAGGATCAATATTTACATTCTCCTTAGTGATAGCTGAGTTGGCTGGGTGAGGTCAGGGACTGGACCTTTGTATTAGCCAGCCAGCATTAGTGGTCACGGCTGGGGGACACTTACAGTAACCTTGGCCTTTCAGCATAATGGAGGGTCTGAGCGTGCCCAGGAGAGGTCCCTCCCCTTTATGGGCCCGATTACCGTAAGAGAGCTCAGTCCTCTAGTGGCCCGATTCAAACACAGATCATTACTTCGTCAAAACAGCTACCAGACCACGTTGGCACACGCGAAGGCCAGCTTGTGTGGCAAACGGCGTCTCGAAGTGCCAGTTGTTGAGCGCAGCAGGCGTGGGAGATGAGGCGAGGCGAACACAAGAAAAAAGTAAGCGGAGCACTTTTGGACAAGTGACCATTTATTAGTTCTTATTCCAACAGCACTTACAATTAGACAGATTCACTGGCAAGTCCTGCATGCTCGGCAAACACACACACACACGCACACACAAACACTGGGTACAATCTTTCAAGATTTATGGCAAAAGGGTGCTACCGCAAAATAATAAAACACTCCAGCAAATTCCATGTCGTTGCTTTGCTGAAACAACAACTCAATTGTTGTTTACCTAAAGTGGTCAATTAATCCAAGGCAAACTCATAAAAGAGGAAAGGATGTGGGTTGTCCAGGTAGTCTGATCCAACTGGCTGAGAGTCAGGGCTACTAGGGATGCCACAATATACCCCTCCCCAGCATGGTAGAGGACGAGGAGAGTAGGAGAGGGACAGCAGAGGACGAGAAGGAATGGAAACTCGCAGGGAAAGACGAGACAAAGAAAGAAGAGGTGCGGAGGTACTGCTGCCGAAGAGGAGGGGTAAAAGGAGAAGAAGGTGGAACAGGAAGGGTGGGAGGAGGAAGGAGAGGAGGTCATCTGAGGTGATGGTGATTCTGTGCGATGGGCTGGTTTCTTGAAAGATGGAGCCGAGCCACTCTCCTCCTCCTGCGTTTCTGTTCTGGCTTGAGTTACTGGACCGAAGCCTCACAAACATAAACACACACACACATACACACACACACACACATACATACACACACACACACACACACACACAAGTATCCCACACACATGCTCATTCTTCTTTACTACACACTTGTGACTCTTTCTTACAGAAATAGAAGTGACATCACAGCAGTGGCGTCAATCAATACACGTTGCGCCCAATGAAACACCCACGCCACATCATATGAGCAGAGTTCACGGTCAGGGGGCGGTCTCACAGTCCGAACCACTCCGTGACCCCTCCCCTCCTGGGGTCGAGTTTCTGCCTCTGCTTCTCGTCCTCCATGTACTTCTCCTGCATCTCTTCCATGGAGCCCTCCCCGGACGTCCGCTCCTTTTCTGGGAAGATGTCTGGGAAGGTGAACGTCTGGCCCTCGGCCTGGGATGCAAAGGCAAAAAAAAAAGAAAAGAGAGAAAAATTAGCAAAGAAACCAAGAGGAATTTGTTGTTTATGTTATATGTAAAATCATGTCGCAAACCATTTTCATTTTGCGAAACAAAGAAAAAAAAAAACGCGTCAAACTGCATTTTCTGTAAAACATTTCCTTTTCTTTGCAGAAGAGAAGTGAGATACAGATTTGGAATTCAGGACACTGTTTCTCCCTTGATATCCCCATTTCCAGTTACACAAACGCTGTCATTCTCTCTGGCATTCAATTTCTCCAACTCTCCCCCACATTTAATCTCTCATCTCTCTCCATGTCTCTGGTCTTGATTTATTCAGAGGAAAGGATGGTATCCATTATTTATTCCATACCAACCCATCTCTGGCCATGGCTAATGCATCACTGGCCCAACCGTAGTCTGTGTCAGGCCGCCGTAGAGTACAGTACACACACACACACACACACACACACACACACACACACACACACACACACACACACACACACACACACACACACACACACACACACACACACACACACACACACAAAACACGAACAGGTCAGTGGGTGCAGGCATGCACACATACTCATAGCCTATCCCTCTCAGCCTCTCCCATGGACACCTGGCAACAAGAATTCACTGTTATCCGTCTCAACTGGAGCCAAATCATTGCTGTCCTTAAATGACTCAACTTTTGATGATGAAACTGCACTTGTATGTGTTATTTTTTAACACTCTGCATTTGGATTTTGAGCAAACTGCTAATCCTCACTAATGTTCCCAAAGTTATTAATGATTACTGACGTTGTAGTTTACACCAAACAACAGTTTCCACTTCATAATGACAAATAGTAAAATGTCACAATGTGACTCATACTCTTCTGAATTTATTCAAAAGGGCCTACCCCCATGAAATGAATTGCTTCCATGAACACAATTGTCAATCAACTATTCTGTTTAAATATGTGAAATATTTTGTTTAGGGTCAGCGTGTAGGCGGTAAGGAATGGTCTGGCTCTGATGTGAATGTTACTTTGTCTGTCTCCAACCCCCAAAATACCAAGAAAAACATGCATATAATTACCACATAGCATGGTTTAATTCCCAAAGGAGGGGACAACATGAAGCTCACTCAGCCAAAGATACAGAGTGGAGCTGGCCTCGTCTACTCCACAACGTGCTCGACTGAGAACCTACAGCAGGAGTCTTAGGGATCACTTTTGTATGTTTAGACTTTTGCATGTATAAATGTGTGTGTTGAAGTGCATATTTGCATGTGTTTTGTTATGTTATGACCAGGTAAGAACATTATAACATCCTCATGAAACAAAACAACAGACCAGGTAAATAAGGACTGGATACATGCTGGTTATGAGACGCGCCTTACTTCAAACATGACTGATAAGCACCGAATGGAGCCTGCACCAAATTTGGTTTCGGTAATGGTCATAGTCTCCCCGATTTCTTTCTCACATTTTCACTCACTTTTAAACTAACTTAAAATCCCTCTTTAGTCTTTAGTTTTATGCCCCCATGCACCCAACTAGCAGCAAGAGGACACTGATAACAGCAGAAGCTTCATGGGAAACTGATAGCAGACAATATGCTTCTGATAACATGAAGTGAAGAGTTAAATGGGGAGGGAAAACAAACAGTTACACTACACAAAGCTCCTGCTGCAAAGGGTATTTTTAATTCCAACTTCCATCTAGATTTTGAATAATTACATTGTCACCGGTCCATTCGAGACAATAATAAATAAAACCAAAAAATGAATTAGCTTTTTTGTTCTATAAAAAGGCAAAAACAAGGAGTCCGATTAAGCCACTGTCTACTTTCTTTGTATTTGTTGAGAGGCTGCAGTCCACCTTCCACCACATTTCTTTGTTACTTACTAATCCTAATTAGAGCTTTTCAGTGGAAAAACAATACACCCTGGAGAGAGAGACTGGCTGGGTCTTAGCCTGCAAAGATCCAGAGGTCACTGCATTAAGATATTAACCACAACCCAGTCTTTATGTGTGCGAACTACAATCAAGCCTGACATGTCCAATCTGACAATACTGGCATGACCAAGCATCGACCTACATCCAACCAGCCAAAACACAACTATTGTGAAAAATTACTATTTTGGTATGATACTTTACACAGACTTGAATTTATGTTACTCTCTAAAACCTGGCCATTTGAGTCTAAACTCTCTGATACCAGCTTTGAGGAGCAGCTGAAGCCGAACATGCACAACCTTCAATCAAAAGAAAAAACACTGTTCTTGTGTTCCCGTCTTGCGGCAACGCCTGTATTGCAAACTACAGGAGGGTTTCTAGTGAGCGCAGTAATGCAGGAGGAGAGACAAGTGTGCAGACCCAGTGAGGAGGAGAGGACTTGGTCAGGCACAGGCAGAGAGCTGCCAAACACCAGAGAAGCACCTGGAAACCGACCGCCCTGCCAAGGCCCTTTGTGTCTCTCTGCACTCGCACACACTGCCATCGAGGAACACATAATCCAGAACACAAACACTGGACCAGGCCAAGGGAAGTTTGCCGCAGGAGTACGAGGTGGAGCGGAGAGAGGGAGGCAGCGGGGAGAAAGATGGGGGTGATGGAGGAAAGGATCTACCACAGCACTATAAACAGCACACCTGGCAACGGGGGGGGGGAAACAACGAACCAGTGAGCCAACAGGACTTCATCCAATTTGAACCAAACGTTTGTCGCATGACAGTTCCCAGTTATACGGCGTAGCGCTGGACACCTTGTGTATACACATGGCGAAGATTAATATTGGCCTCTGTGAGCGGCGATTCACAAAAACAACAAAGCCCTGAGATTGAAGTCAACAAAGCGCCGAGACTCGTTAAACAAGTCTTATTGTTGGCAGCAGGCCGCACCCTGTGTGTGTGTGTGTGTGTGTGCGTGCGTGTGCGTGTGCATGTGTCAAGGGTCTGCCGAACACATTTCCGCAGTGAGAGAAAGTGCTGGCAGAGGGCATTCTTATTTTAGTTTGAAATATATACATCGCACCAAAGCGGAGGCAAAGCCAATGTCCCATCCGTCTCCAGGCCAAAACGCTGTTTCCTGTGTGTCCTCTCTACTTGAGTATGTGTGTGTGTGTGTGAGAGAGTGAGAGCGTAAGAGAGCGAGCGAGGGAGTGTGTGTTTGTGTATGAGTGCATATTGAGTGATTTATGGAGAAGACCGAGGGCCTGGCCAAAAAGGACAAAAGTGGAGAAAAAGAGTAAGGCCATCATCTTCACCATGCTCCCAATTGAATCAAGCTGCCATCCAGGAATATTGAGACGAGGCCCCACACTGCTCGTGATGTAAACATACTTCTCTTACGCACATGAACAACCCATTACACCCACAGTTTCCCTCTCAATGGGAAAAGAAGGAGAAACACTGGGTGGGTGGGGGTAGGGGAGGGGTTTAAGAGGGGAAGGCAAATGTTGTCATTGACTCACTACCAACCCGTCTCACTTTCCCCTTCTGTGTGTATGTGTATGTTTCCTTATTAAGCTCTAATTTAATGTCTTGCTCTGTTCCAGGAAGTGTGTATTTAGGGTGTCGGTCTGGGCTGTGTCATTTGGGGACCACTGTCGGACTTTTAACCAGTTGATTGGGGACATCTGTCCAATCAGAGGCAACAATCGGTGTCCCCTTATTGTTTTCACAGCAGCTGCATTCAGAACATGGTTTGTGTCTTAATTGGTATGTATTGCTCGCTTATAAGCCTCTCTGGCGCAGATGTAATTCAGTGCCGTGTCCCTAAATCAAACCTGCTTTTGTGTATGTGTGTGTGTGTGTTCATGTGGATACAACAGAGTCAAACAAGTAATCCTGTTTGCAGCCCTAGAGGGAAGGGGGTAAAGAGAGGGAAAGAGAGAAGACCAGGCGAGAGAGGTGGAAAGAGACTCACAAAGGACAACTGTATTCTATCTGATTGACCTTTGCTTCTGATCTGGAACAAACTAAGCATACAGTGGTAAGTCAAAAACAGCCGTGGGGGACTTCTTTTCTTAAAAGAAGAAGAAGAAGAAGGAGAAAAAAAAAAAAGAAATCAAAGAATGTTGAAAGAATGGACGAATGTTTCCAGTAACCTTGGAATGCATGTGAAATCAATACAAGGAAAATGTGAAGGGGGTGACTCTTCTATTATTCATCAGCTTAGATTTAAGTATGAAATATGAAAGCCATAGTTGTTCTGGCTTGATGTGTTAAAATGTCTTTGATGAAAACAGGAAGGTGCCGGTTCACGGTGCTTTTCCGACCTGGAGCTGAATAGATCATTATTGCATTCGGCAGCAGAGGACACAAAAGGCCGATTCAACCTGCTGCTCCGAGAGTTAAAATATACGGGACATGACTGGACGGGACTGGACCAGGACCAGACATCGCCATGTGACGGATGAGATACACATTAGCATTTAAATGCCTGTGAATGGGCTGCACAGTAAGCACGGAGTAAGAACTATGCGACAAATCTGAACATAAAAACAAAACAAAAAGGAGGCTTTCAAAGATGATTACTCAACCCCATTGTAGTAAGTTTGGACTGAATATTCCAATATCCTCAATTCACAGGACAGACTCCACGGTATCAGATTTTATGTCCTCTTGAATGGGAAAAAGTTTGAAGCAACATTTTATTACTTAAGAGACTGTTTAACAGCCGTAAACCTACTCTTGAGGTAAAATGGTGAATTCTAGTCAGATAATCTATTCAACCTAAAAATGTAATCCATCAGAAAGAAACCATTCTAACTACTCTTTTACAACCTGAGAGCAGCCTTTCTTTTGTGCTCTCTCGAAACCTTGAGCACCTAGAGTTATTGTTGAGCGTAATAAGATGGGATTGAGGGGTGGGGGCCAAGTACTCTGACTTCCTGGATGACCACACTTGACCGAGGAGCTCTCAATGTGGTCGCAGAGACCAAAAAGGCTTTAAGTGGTCTGAAAAAATGAAACCGAGACATTCACACAGGCCCTGAGAGACTGTCAGACAAGCTACATATCCCCTTTTATTGATGATAGACAATCCAGAAGGCATCAGAAGATAGTGCCATTCACAAAGCAGTCAATAAAAAAATCAACCAGATGTTGGTGGGGCCATGAGGGTACGGCCAACTCTGGACCGCACACTGAAACGGAGAGGTGTTGACGACGCGGTGAGAAATCTCATGAGGCTGTGGCTCATGCAGCTGTGGTGGCAGTGTGGTGGGGTAAACCGTGGCAAAGCTCAGAGACATCTTGAGTGTGTGTGTGTGTGTGTGTGTGTGTGTGTGTGTGTGTGTGTGTGTGTGTGTGTGTGTGTGTGTGTGTGTGAGTCTGTGGTGGTGGTGGTGGTGAAAAAGAGACCGAGAGGTGTTCACATTGTGGTAGAATCTATTATGACCGCAACATGGTCGGCAAACCTTGCAGACTACAGAGGGACAGACCACACGATGAGGTTACCAGGATTAGAGCTGAGGGCAACCCCCTGCTGAGAGTGTGTGTGTGTGTGTGCGCGCGTTTGTGTGAGTGTGCATAAACCCTATTTAACTAGGGAAATGTTGACTGAAGCATGCATCATGCTCTTTTTCAGCAACTCCTGCAGTTGTACACATCGACACCAGAAGCTGTGAGTTGCTCATTAAAAAAGCCACCATTTTCCTACTGTTGGCCAGCAACCAGCTCCACTTGACCAGTTGGAGGAGTTGCTCAAGCTCAAATCAACTAGAGGGTGGAGCATTTACTACACTCTTTCCAAACAGGCCTGAGCAGCCAGACCGCGGATTTTAAAAGGTGTGATCACACCTTTGAGAGTCTGTTTTCTTTGGTCTTAACCACAGATGAAAATGTTGTGCATTTTTCTTTTCGGTTCATTTAAGTTCACACTGGCCAATTACAAGTGAACCGGGGCTTGTAAACGAAAGTCAGATGGACTCACAAGTAGCTTGTTTATTGGACAGAGTTTTGGCAACCTGTCATCCTGCAAGATTACAGATTTTGGCAGCCAAGGAGCAAAGGGGGGAAAAAAACTAATTCGATTCCAGTTCCTTTAGGTTTAACTAAGCATTTGGAACTTATCTGCACTTTTTTTGACATAATTTAGCATCTCTGGTCTTCATACCAGATAAGAAGGAAATAGCTGACTACAGTGATCAGTACAGGCTGTGGTTTGCCCTTGGTTCACTTTGTTATGCTAGCCTTTCCAAGCATGAGTAACTGCTGGCCATCTGATATCAACATCCGTCTCCTTGTACCCATAAAATCATGTGAAAAAATGCCCAAACAATGGACAACATGTTCACGAGAATGTTTTTGGGGTTGTTTCTTGTAGTTGCATTATATTCCCTGTTCTAACAAACTCTACCTCAGTTGACTTGGAAGTGGACCTACCAGGTTTGCTTTGAATTATACTGATGAGAATAACAAACCAACAGAGCTCTCCCAACAGTTAGGTATGTTTGGGGATGTGTGAAAGCTCAAACTCAGTGCAGTCTTATAAAGTGGTCTTGCGTCGTCTATACTAACAAACACACAGTGACTCCCTATTTGAAAGGCGAAAAGACAGAGACCGGGATTTGCACTCAAGTGTTGAGGCCAAATCTGCAAAGCCCCAAAAACCATATCAGTCCACTCCAACACAGTCCATCTATTGATCTTAGGTTAGATACCCACACCTACAGAGAATCCTGAGCTCATACTGTTGATCTCTACCTCTACAGTTTCTTATCCTAATATTGCATAATCTCTGGTTGCTTTTCTATCTGCAATCACTGAGAATAAATAGTCTAAGCAAACTGGGAGAGGCAGGAAAGACGATGGAAGAGGGCAGAAGAGAAGAGATGATGACTAGTCTGATGACTGTAAACAGCTCCCTCTGCCAGGCCCCTGGGTGGGCCACACATTCACTCTCACTTTATCTCTCTCTCACTCTCACACACACACACACACACACACTCTCTCACACACACACACACACACACCTCTCTGCCCCCATTGTGCCTCCGTCCAGACCTCCTGGTACATGTCATTTCAGTAAATCCAGTAAAAAATAAAGTAAGCAACAAAGATGGAGATAGCGTTAGGGGAAGAGAGGGTGACGGGTTGAAGAACATCAATAACCAAAAAATTGATCAAACTGGACTGTTGTTCCCCCAGGAAAGACAGGGAGGTGAGAATGATTCAATGGGAAGTTGAAAGAGGATACAATGAAAAAAATCTGTTAAAAAGTCTGGTGAAGAAGTCAAACTGAGATCACATGAGAGCCTGAAAGGCATTTAGCAAAATAACAGCTGAGAGAGAGAGAGAGAGAGAGAGAGAGAGAGAGAGAGAGAGAGAGAGAGAGAGAGAGAGAGAGAGCAAATCATCTCCCTCTGTAAAAGACACATAAGTGGCAGAGAGTGTAGACCACTAACCAATAGCATCCTGCCATGGGTTTGTTCAGGGTCATGACCCCGGTCCTCCCTCCAATTACAATGACATCTCCTCCACAGCTCGGCAACAGCCAAATAACTTGGTCAGCTTTGGCTTGCAGCAGTGTATGTTTCGGTGTGTCTCTATGTCATTCACATTAATGGCCTTTGGTCCACATGAGGGAGACAGACAATATTTTGGGCAATGTTTTTTTGTGTGCATAGATCTATATGGGGAAATAAATTGCTTGCCGTGTGATTTTTGATTCAGCATTGATGCATACAACTTTTTAATTGGAATTCAGAGGTTTAATCCCAACGGCCAGAGATGGTTAAATATTCACTCAGCAGAAGGGAGAGCGGGCACCCAGATGGCCCAAGGTTTTGTCACCACGCCGACCTTTAGTTGTCATGAAGTGAGCAGCTAGTTTTGTTTACACATAAACCAATGACGTCATTATTTTGATCGTGGTCACGATCTGGTTCTCCACATTTGAGGACAGCCCCAGAACCATTTACACATATCTTAAATGCTTTACTTTTTTTTTTTTTTTTTACAAAACATTAAAATATTATGATCTGTGTGGTTTTTAACCTTTTCTGAAAATCTGAAAGTCACATCCATGTATTCTTATACATTTTAAGAAGTTATTTTTACTTCCAAACTTAAACCCTAAATTTCTTGTGAAGACAGCTCATTTTGCCACTAATGGCTCTTTATTATTAGTTGTGTGTCTGGTGTCTGTGTCAGGCTGGTTTTGTGGATTGTGAATGAACTCTGGATATGGAGAAGTTGGAAGGAGGTAAACATTTCTAAAATATTACATTTCTACGTAAAAGCCTGTTGAGCTAACATTTGCAGAGTACGTTAGCACTCATTAACTAGCTTTAGCACTTTATTCACAAGCTTTTGATAGTTAATGATTTTAACAGTGAATAAAGACCTACCCAGCTTCATGAGAACAGCGTTGTTCCTTAATTTCATTGTCTTCTGTCTCGATCGTCAGGTGATGTGGTGGTTCACTTTTACACTGTGATCTGTAGCTTCTAGCTTTATCTTTTTAACATGTTTTCACTGCTGATTGAATTGACATCCTACCAATGCATATTGT
Organism: Ophiodon elongatus; assembly: GCA_016806645.1. NCBI lineage: Eukaryota > Metazoa > Chordata > Actinopteri > Perciformes > Hexagrammidae > Ophiodon > Ophiodon elongatus. The sequence goes on along the minus strand of JACSYO010000228.1, from coordinate 256,976 downwards.
AGACTTTTCTGTCTGCTTCTAGCACTTTCTCCTGTTTCCAAAATGTAGTGCAGTTAGTGACAGTGTGGGCTCCATGGTAGCTCCGACAGTTTGACGGAGCAGCAACAGGGGCGGGGCTTAGCAAACGGTCAATTACACTGGATAACATTAATGCATTGTTTTCCTGTGAAGTCCTCGTGCTTAGGTAGGCAATCTGAATGCATCAGTGGAATGGTGGACTCTGCCACTAGCAATAAGAACTACTATCTGGAACGGTTAATTACTGAATGTAAATACATTGAATGGATATTGCAGAAAAAATGCAGACCATTAATAGTATCAGAATTGGAGTTTGATGTAATTAAATTCTGGGGATTACAACTTTAAATGCCGTTTCTCAATTACTGTTCTAAAAATGAGCCAGGGCACTTTTCTAAACCTTACGATATCAAACTACATGAACTGTGTGTGTGTCCACTTTTAGCAAAGAAGGAATGTGTAGTTACAGCCTTACACATAGGGACAGTTCCACGCAGTGAAGCATTAGTGCAATTTGTTTTTAAATAAAGGACTGCATTGGATTGGTATTTCGTATTAGCCAATACCTAATCCAAGTAGTGAGTTTTTAAATCAGATTTTATTAAAGATATTGACAATTATGCTTTTGTTAATGTGGTCATACAATGAGAAAAAATACTTAACTTCAAATGCATTAAGATGCACAGAAACTCCTAACTAATTGTGTGATACCTTTTTGGGATAAAAAGCATGAGCAGGAGTCAGGCAGGTGGGCGAATACCGGCTCTGGTGTCAACTGAAAATACTTTAGGACCTTTTGCAGGGACCCTCTGACATTCTAGTGCAGGGCGTCTAGTGATACATACATACTTCTGCCCAGAAACAAACAGAGGGTGTGAGTGAGTTAGTTTGTGTGTGTGTGTGTGTGTGTGTGTGTGTGTGTGTGTGTGTGTGTGTGTGTGTGTAGTTTTCATGTCTGGGCATGTCTGCTCCCAGTCTGCTACTGGAAACATTGGACACTTGTAACAGAGCTCTCAGGAAAAGATCATCACCATCTAAATACACACCCAGCCACCCACAAAGACGTTTACATCTATCTGGTCTTGAACTGGACACTGATGAGGATAACAACAACAAAAACAATAACAGCACCAGCCAAGGATAACACGACCAAATCTGTCCATTTTAACAATAACACCGAGTGATGAATCATAACGCCTTCTGTCTTTGACACTAACACAACCTCTGTACCTTAAATCACACCTAAATCTCCCCTGTCTCAACCACCCACCCCCATTACACACACATAAACAGCTGTTCACTATCATTATCCCCTCCATCTATGTCATCCCCCTCCTAACCCCCCATGTACCCCATTTCTTTCTCGCCAACGCATGTAAACAACCCTCACGTACCCTCCCCCCCCCAATTTCAAGCATCTCCTCCACCTACCCCCTCCCGTCCCCAGACCCAACTATCTAGGCTACACCACACACACAAACACACACACACACACACACACGCACACACACACGCAACATAAACATCCAGGCATTGCCCCTGCCCCCTTCCCGACGAAGGAATGCGGGGACCAGCTGGTGGAGAAAATAAAAAATGAAGAAGCATACCAAAACAGGAAATACATCAGCAGAGGCCTATCAGCGGGCTTTATCAGGCCAGTGGCAGCTCCGCTTAGAACCTGGGTGGCGCCGCATGGTGATTGGCTGATCAAAGTGGCAGCTGTGTCATTACAGGAGGTCAGGGGTAATCAAGAAAGGTTACGAGCATGCACTCGGGCATGTGTGTGTGTGCACGCTGGAATGCGTGTGTGTTGCCATGGCTATCTAAATAGAGGGGGAACCTGAAAGAAATGTGGGAGGAAATGAGGGTGATGATGAGAGAAGACGCTGCAGATAAAGTAAGAATCAATCGAAAACGACAAAAGGAAGGACGGTGAAGGAGACGGACACATTTGTCCCGCTTGTCCCTCTTTTTTTCCTTGATATGCAACATTTGTCGTGGCAATACATCGGCAGCGCAGTCTTGTCATGTCAATAAAGCGTGTGTCATCTGAACTGAATCAAGCGTAAAGAGGCAAACGTGTGAGAAAGAAACAGAAAGCCTCAACTGGAGCCGTTCAAAAAAAAAGAGGTTTGCGTGTGAGATTCCAAACCGAATGGTTAAGACCCTGCTCTGCTCTCTATAATTCATGTTCTCTCTCCACTGAGCTCTTATGAAACCTACACATACACTCTCACACAGCCACACACAGGATTTTACTTAGGAGTGAATTTTTCAAATCAGGAGACACATAGGGAGATGGGGAGGGAGGAGAGGGGGGGGGGGGCTTTCAACGAAGCTTGATTGCCAGGAAAAGCTTCTCCTTTTATTAGGCTCACTACCAGCATACGTGCATGTGTGTGCGCACGCACACATATATATGTACACACACTAATTAGTGTATCAGCCCATTCCTTCCTTCCGAAGATTTATACGCCTAGAATGCTGACAGATATATTTAAGTGAAAGTGGAGCTGCATGACTCTTGATAAAAGGAGAATCATGAGTTTCTCATTTTAGAACTCATGCTACAATTTTCTCTCCCGGTTCTACATGTAATAAAAAAGTTGTAACTGTCACTCCATGTTACACAAGCTCACTAGACATAGTGATGCAAAAAATAAGGCTCTCGTTTGTTCAGTTAGAGAGCGATTTTCTGTTGGCCTTGACTCATCGTCTTTCTATCAATAAAAGTTAGAAAAAAGCATGACCAGTTATCAAGTAGAAGCACAATTTTGCCAGACCCGGGGTTAGATACATCTTCTTTTAATGGTTTTATTGATAGAATCATTTTGTTTTGATTTTTTATGTAATTCAATGTTTGTTTGTTTGTACCACGATACTGCTGCAATGTCTCTCTTGTATATTAGATGTTTTTGTTTCTCCCCTCCCCTGTACACGCGCCACGTCACCAACGTCCAGAGCGGTTTGTTAAAATGAACATGACACAAGTTATTTGAAGAGGATAACTCAAGGTTATCAATGGTTACATTATAATTGTTTTAAACTCATTCTAAATACAAGGAACAACATAAGAGGATGCCCTTTGCTGTGAAAAGTAGAGTTTCAAATTGACTACGGACAAGCAGCCTTGCTTACAGGAGAAACATGGTCATGTAAGAATTACTAGCGGTGTGAAATGAAAAAAGCTAATTTCACATGATTAACTGTCCAGCGCTATGTAAAAGAGAAAAGTGAGGCAGACAGAGAGGAGAATAAAAAGCACTGGGGGAATTGTGGCAAAAGTTAAAAATGTTAATTGGCGTGATAAGCAAGGGTGAGGCAGCACAGAGAAGGGAAGGAAGCAGAGCGGCAGACAAGACACAAAATGCTGTGAGGAAAGCCTGAGTAAAAAGAGGAAGAGGGAGGGAAGGAGAGCGGGAGCCATCATGATCCATACAGTTGAAAATAATAAAATTCCACACATAACCAAGACCCCCCCTCCTCCCCCGCCCCCGCCTGATTCAGCACCTCCAGCTCCAGAGAGCCGGGGGTTCGCTCACACTGGAGAACACGAATGGGAACCCCCCCTATCCTGTACCCCTCAGCCCAGACATATACACACACACAACCCCAGAGGGGTTCTATTGTTAAGCAACAAGGAGTCAATAACAGATAGGAGACGAGAGGAGGCTAGAGAGCGACGCTGTACAGCCAAACGTTGCCATCTAGTGTCAGTCAAACAGAGAGGAGAGCCAGACTTGGCCACAGCTTCCCTCTCATAATCACTCTCAATACAGCTGTTTCTTTCCCTCTCGCGCTCTCCCCCCTTTTCAGCTGTGTCACAACTCCTCCATGTTTGCCACTCAGTCTCTCCCTCTGTTTGTTTGTTTCTCTCTCTCTCTCTCTCTCTCTCTCTCTCTCTCTCTCTCTCACACACTCACTCACTCCCCATTCTCTTTCACTTGAGTGATGCCTTCCCTGTGGATCGAGCGGGGGTGGAGAAAGAAACAGAGAGAAACACGGGAAACGAGCAATTTGAATGAAGCTACCACTTATTCTACAAATGTTGGTCCAACCCCATATCTTGTTTTGTTCTGTGGTCGTCAGGTCGGGACGTTGCTTTGGTGCACAGAGCAATCTGACTGGTGCAACTGGTTTGCTGCGTTGCTGTCGGTGGTCAGGGCTTCAGAGAGAAATCTTGACACCGTATTTCCTATTTTTATGAAAACTTGGCCACCAGACAGACAACTAATAATAAAGAGCCACTAGTGGCAAAATGAGCTGTCTTCACAAGAACAGAAAATGCAAAAAGAAAATTTAGGATTTAAGTTTGTAAGTAAAAATAACTTCTTAAAATGTATAAGAATACATGCATGTGACTTTCAGACGACAAAAGGTTAAAAACCACACAGATCATAATATTTTTAATGTTATGTAAATAAAATGTAAAGCATTTAAGATATGTGTAAATGGTTC